>PVJO010015288.1:20307-45538 GCA_004026905.1 Hystrix cristata | reverse complement strand
GATGCTGAATTTCACTCCCTTCCACGTCCCGGGCTCTTCTCGCCTGTCTCTGCCCCTTCGGTCTCGGGGTGCGCTCACCGGCCCCCTCTCCCTTCCCTGACGCCCCAGGGGCGCAGACCCTGCCTGGCCGCCTCTCTCCGGCCCGCGGCGTCCCCTGGTCCTCCGCGGGCAGCCGGGCGCCGCGTCCCGGAGACGCCGGCCGCGCCCCGGGCGGCCATTGCGCACACGCGGGGCGGGGCGGGGCGGCGCGGAGCCGCGCGCGGGGCCTGCGCGGGGCCGCGGGAGTCGGGGCGCTGGAGAGCGGGCCGCCCCCGCCGCCGGGCGGGACTCACCTTCGCTGAGGCAGGGGCGGGAGCTACAACTACTGTGCCCCTCCCCGCCAGCGCCGCCGGCCGAGGGACAGGCGGCGGTGGAGGTGGCGGAGAGGCAGGAACAACCGCTGCCGCCGCCGCCGCCTCCGCCGCCGAGCAGGCGGGGTGGGAGGAGGAGGCGGAGACCCGGCCTCCTGAGGGGAAGTCGCCGCCACCACCCGCGGCTGACTGGACGGCGCCGGCGCCATGGCGGCGAAGCCCGCTGCCGCGCTTGCGCAGTGGAGGCCTTGCGCCGGGCGGCAGCTTTAGCCCCGCCTTCCCGCTCGCCCCGCCCCCTCGCCCGCCATTTCCGGGCTCCTGCTTCACGCGGCTCCCGCGCCGGCTTCGGGTCGAGTCGCTGCGTCTTCCGATTGGAGGGGAAGAAGAGCACGTGGGGCCGCCGTCTCGCGGCGTGAAGGTAGAACCTAGTGAGAATGAAATGAGTCTGGGTGTCGTGGAGCCCCTGCAGAGTGTCCCAAGAACGCATCATCTCCTGCCTTGTCTTTCCCTTGGTAGGGCTTTAATACACAAAGTAGATTAAGCACAATCCTTGATCACTGTACATTGGCCTCATTGGTCCATAAATGACTTTTCAGGTGACGCCTATACATGCCTAACACATAAATGCGTATACAGTGTACGCATACATCTCATCCGTCTCCCAAAGAAAGCAGTATCTTGGTTTGCATTCATCATTTCATTCCTTCCTCTCTCTCAAATACATGTAAGCATATAAACATACAGCTGCTCACCTGTGTATGGCTAAAATGTTTAGATTGTTTTAAACTTCATAAGATTTATGTTTTCCTGTGTACAGCATCCTGAGGCTTGCTTGTCTCATTGAACATATTGAGTGAGGTTCATCGAAGCTGCTGGGAATAGCTGTAATTTTTTCAGTTTACTGCTGTGCAATATTCCACCCGTTTCTTACTGTTGGGTGTGTTTCCTGGTCCACAGTACAAGTTTCTCCCTGGTGTTCTTTACTTTTCTGTCACGGATATTGCCTTATTTCAGGTTCTCGTGTTCAGCATCTTTGGCTTACAACATGCTAAGATCGCCCTTCCTCTGATTCCAACTGCTCCAATGTACTCTACCTGTTTTTACCAAGAGTTCTATTTAAGGTTGTTACTGGCTGCCTGTTTTCTATTAGAAAATGTGAAACCGAGTCCTACCAGCTTTTTGCACCTCCCCGATTCACTCCTCTCGTTTTTTATTTTTTTGTTTGTTTTTGAGACAGAGTCTCACTATGTGGCTTGGCCTGGCCTTGAACTCCCTGTGCAACCCAGGCTAGCCTCGATCCCTGCCTGATCTCATTATCTTCCCACTGCCTTCACTCCCCACCCTTTCATTTTATGAATCAGCAACATTAAACCCATTCTGATTCCTGTAAATACAATGCTTTTGCAGTCACTCAGTTTAATCATCTGCTGCTTCTTCCCCTAGTGCCCTTTCCTCCATTCCTAATGGGCTTCTTTTCCCTCAGAAGTACCACTGTCCTGAATTCAGCATTTCTCATTCCAATACATTTCTCCAGACTTTTACTGCATATTTATCCTAAGGTAACATGTATATTGCTTTGCATGATTTGAAACTTTACATAATTATTATACAGGTATTTCTCCTTTAGGGACCTACCTGATTAACAACTGTTTGGACTTACACGGAGGCACACTGTTTGGACTTAGGACCCATTTTTTTCTTTTGTACAGGTCTGTTCGTGTTGTTTATAGAGCCTCGGTGTCTTTTTTTTGGTACAGTAGACGTTGTTATACAGCACTGTAATTTTTTCTGATTGTACTCTACGGTACTGTAGTTATACATTACTGTACTGCATGTAAGAATTATGCAAGTAAAAGCAAAGTCATCAAGTTGGAGTTTCCTTTCTTTGTTCTGAATATTATAATGCACATACTATATACAATTCCTCATTTAGCGAATAGTCTAACTGATGATCAGTTTGCAGGGATATAACTCGGTTGTTAAAGGAGGAATACCTGTATATACCTTTTATTCCTTGTGTGTGCGTGTGTATGCGTGCTTGCGCGTGTGTGGAGTACTGGGGACGGCACTGAGGGACTTTGCACAGAGCTACACCCTTGGCCCTTGGACTTTACACTGAGCTACGCCTTTGAGACAGAGTCTTGACAAGTGGCTAAACTCCCAAGGCTGGGCTTGAACGTGAGGTCCTCCTGCCTCAGGCCCCCCGAATGCTGGGATTACAGATATGCACCACCATATCTGGTTTGTAACTTTTTTTTTTTTTTTTTTTTTTTGGTGCTGGGGATCGAACTCAGGGCCTTGTGCCTGCAAGGCAAACACTCTAATCACTGAGCTAAATTCCCAGCTCCTGCTTTGTAATTTTGTACTCACTGTTTTTAATATAGATGTCACTTTCTTATTTTAATGTATGCTGATATATGGGGTTCTAATTTATCCCCTTTCCCAGTCCAATAATATTCAATAACATTATGGGTTATCTGTTCTCTTAGACATTCTTGGTAGAAACTGAGCTTGTTTCCCAGTTTCACTCTTACAGATGGTGTTACTTTGCCCTTTGTATGCTGTCTCTCTGTGCACACAAATAAATGTTTCTCCAGGGTTTATACTTAGATGTTGGAGTTTTTAAAGTAGGAGGCCGTAAGGATGTTACTTACCTTTCTCAGCCTCCATTTATCTTTAAAATGGTGGTAATACTCTGTTCAAAAGGTGCTGTAGTAAATACAAACTACAGTTTAATATAAAAAAAAAGAGGTGCTGCAAAGCTGGTTGTCGTGGTGTGCTCCTGTACTCCCAATGCTGTTGGAGACTGAGGCTGATTGCAAGTTCGAGCCCAGCTCGGGCAATTTAGTGACTCCGTGAGACGCTGTCATAAAATAAATAAATAATAAACAAATAAGTCAACAAATGACTTTTTAAAAAGGGCTGAGATGGAACTCAGTGCAAATCCCTGAGTTCAGTCCCTTGTACCAGGGTGTGTGTGCGCGTGTGTGTGTGTGTGTGTGTGTGTGTATGCTGTGAAAGTGCAGCTACGTGAGCAAAGAACAGTTTCAATCATTCAAACAGGTTTTGCTGTTAGAATGGCTGTCAAATACATATGGAACACTGGGACATAAAAGGCAATAGTCTGGTGCCGGAATCGAATGGAGAAGTCTAGTACCTGAGGCCCAGTAGCTCCCAGGATAGCCGGTTGATGACAGACCTCTGTCCACATCAGGCTGTCTCTTTACCTCCACATCTCTGCCTGTGCTGCTGTGTCCTTGGGCCCGAGCTGGGCTGCTTGATTCCCACTTTCCTCCTCCCTCTCTTCCTCTCCCACTTCTTCTGCAGCCTGCCTTGATTCCCCAGGCTGCCCTGGTGCGATTTCCTACTCGGCTCCTGCCTCTCTTTAAACTACCCTCAAATGCGCCTCCCCGTCCCCTTAAATGGTCAACGCCTTGAAGACTCATCCTACATTTTATGCATCTTTGTATCTTGGGTCCTGATCACAGTGCCTGATACGTGTGCTGCTAGGTGACTGTAGAACAAGTGAATTTAGGACCTCCTAAGAGGAAAGCAGCTTGGAGCTGAGAATTTCTGAGAGACAGAGGGAGAAAGAGAGAAACAAGCATGCTGTTTTCTTTTCTTTTCTTGAGGGGGTGGGGACCAGATGCTGGGCCTCGTGCATGCTAGGTAGGTGCTCTACCGCTGAGCCACACCTCCAGCTTCAAGTTATGCCAATAAGAACAGGGGCCAGAGAGGATGTAGAGTCTTTTCAGTCCTGCATATAAGTATGCAGGACACAATGGACTATTAAAGGAACTTCTCACCCTGGAATGTGAGGGCTAGGTGTGTATACAAGAACTTCCTCTTTGATTACATCTCTCGCATTACTTACGAAATGAACGAGTGGACCAGCCAGCGAAGGCCCATTTAGTATTGCCAAGCATCCAGCTATTACTGGTCTAAGTAAAAGATGGCAGATTGGGGATTTAACTCAAGTGATAGTGCACTTGCCTAGCAAGTGCAAGGCCCTGAGTTTGATCCCCAGTACGCCAAAAAAAAAAAAAAAAAAAAAAGGTCCAGACAGTAAATATTTGTGGTTCTGTGGACCACGTGTTCTCTGGGGCAAATATTCAACTCGACCATTTTTGTAGTGTGAAAACAGACATAGAAAATATGTAAAGAAGTATCCGGGTGTGTTGGCGCATGCCTGTAATCCCAACACTCAGTAGGCTGAGGCAGGAGGATTGTGAATTTGAGGCCAGCCTGTGCTACATAGTGAGATCCTCTCAAACAACAACGACAAAAGAAAATAAAATAGTAAACAAACGAGTATGACTCTAATAAAATTTTATTGTTACTGAAATTTGAATTTTGTGTAATTTGCATGTGTCACAACATATTATTCTTTAATTCTCACTCCCCCAACTGTTAAAGAAGGCGAAAACCATTCTTAGTTGATAGGCCTAAAGGACCCGTGTGGACTTTGTCCTGAAGGATCCTTAGCACCAGGTACAAAGGCCTTAGATTTAAAATACTGTAGCTCTTGTAATTGGCCACTAGGTGGCGGTCCCTGCCCGAGTGTGGCTCCGCCGGTGGGTGGGTGAACAGAGGGGATGATCGGAGTTTTCCAGGGTGTGGCTGATTAGCAGCCGCAGGGTTCACCCAGACACAAATTGTCCGAATGGGTTGAAACTTATCCCAAATTATGTAGGTTTACTTTCCATTTCGATCTCCACGCTTATTTGTACATATTCCTTGAGTTGTGACATAACTCCTCCGGAGGGCTCAGGATGGTAATGTAAATACTAGGCTGCAATTCAAAACTTCAGTATGGAATTTGGACACGGATTCTACTCAGCGTGCAGGGTGAGTGGAGCCCCTTCTTATGTAAAGAAGATACTTGAAGCCTATACGTAGTCTCGTGACCAATATATTGATAGTTTTTTCCAAAACAGCCCCTACTCCTGACCTTTTCATATCACCTTCAACTCTTGAGGTGCATGGCGGAGGAACCAGCATTAGTCTTGGTTAGCACATTCTGCACTAATTGCCTTGAACTTGCTTTAGGGAGCAGGAGGAACCCCGGTAGTGTTCTGGGTGGGTGTGCGTGGTGGAGTGGGTGGGGTGGGGTGGGGCCTGTGGTGACATAGAACTAGATAGAGTGACACCCTGAACGTCTGGTTCCATAGTCGCCATTCTTGGTGTCCCCTTAGGTGGAATCTCCCAGCTTGGGCCCCTCCCCTGGACCAGGAATCCTTTAGGTTCAAACTGTCTAGTTTTAGCCCTTTTCCACCACCTTTCTTTATCCAGACACACAAACGAAAGAGACTGGATGCCTGTTAAAATCATTAAGAAAGGGATATCTTTCCAGCATCTTGGAGTGGAAGAGGGCTCGGCTACAGCGGCGTGAAGGTGAGGGTCTGGGAGTCTCAAGTCTGACATCTTAACAACTGTACTATGTTGTCATGCACTTGGGTCCAGCTGGGCCCCTCGTTTGGGCTCTCAGGAAGCACAGAATGAATCTGTTTCTTCTTCCGTACTGCAAGATGTGTGCTACCGAAGGAAACGCTCATGTTCTTTTTGTCTCTGACTTAACATCTCAGTAGGGCGAGAAGACATCTTTTCGAAACTCTTGACTTGTTTTTCCCGATGACAAAGACCAGCAGTTCTCAGTGGAGGTGATCGTATGATGTAAGAAGCATTTTAGAAATGTGAGAAGAATTTTTGGTTGTCACCATGACTGGGGTGCTTTTGGCTGTTGTTGTCAAGTCTGGGCTGTCAAGAAAGGTTTGGATCCATTGGAAAACGGCAACGAAAGCAACAAAAAACAAAAACAAAACTAAAAACTGGGAAGGCAAGGGCAGATGGGCACAAAACTTTTACTTCAGGTTTGTGTTGGTAGCAGTGTAGTAGGCCCCGTTCCCCTTTCCCCACCACCAGCCTGGAAACAAGAGCCAACACCCCCATCTCATGACTCTGCCCAGACATTCTGGACGTCTTGGCAAACAGCAAGTAACTGTACACAATGCAGAGTCCCTGCCCACCCCGCGGAGACTCCAGTCTCCAGATGTGCATTTCAGGTAGGTGAAAACCTTGTTTATAATTCCCTAAGTCCGGAACACTGTTTTGTAAGCAGTCATAGAATAGTTTTTGTAAAGTTTTAATATACACTGAATTTTCTTGGGATGTGACTTCTTCTTAATTGAAGGAAGGTTATACTTTCTTGTGTTCAGAACTCCACTAAGAGATATTCCCTGTTTCAGAAAATCATGCCACAGACGACAGTGTCCTGTGTGGTATTTGTGTCTCCAAAATCAAGATAGAGCTTTTGCAAATGAGAAGGGGACCAAGAGACCGGGGCGGGGGGGAGGAAAGAGGGGAAAAGGATAAAAAAAGAATTAGGATCTATTATGTACAGGGTCTAATTCTCTACGGTGAAAGTAATCATTATGTACTGAAAACATATACTAATAAAAATTTTAAAAATTAAGAAAGAAAACGATTTCATATTCAATTTTGTATTCTCTTTCTCTGCCTCTCTCTCTGTCTGTGTACATCACTTTAGCATGTCTTCTAGTGTAGCTGTACTCAAGACTATGACTGAGCAATTTATATACTTAAATATATACTTATATACTTAAATTAATCACGATTAGTTGATTAATTTATTGTAAGTTAAATTTCACTTTATTTTTCCCTTATTAGAATAGGGTAATAGTCTGTATTTTTCAAGTATAACAGCTAGTATGTTGTATTATGTATGAATTTCATTTTAAGGTAGCAGAGTGATATTGGGCAATGTTTACTGTGATGAGAGACGATAATGCTGTATAGGTTAGCTTTCTATCATCACCATAAGAAATTACGACAAGTATAGCAACTTAAAAAAAAAAAAACCTAAGTTCATCATCTTACAGTTAAGGAGATGAGAAGCCGGAAATGGGGTTCGCGGGGCTAAATCAAGGTGTGGGCAGGGCTGCAGGCCCTCCGGGGCTCTGGTGAGACTGTTCCGTGCCTAGTCCAGGGTCTAGAGGTTGCCTGGATTGTTTGTCTTGTGGCCCATTTCTCCATCTTTAAAGGCAGCCACATTGCACCTTCAAATGTGTGACTCCGACCTTCTGGTTTCCATTGTCACATCTCTTTCTTTGACCCTGACCCTCCTGCCCCCCCTTACAAAGATCTCTGTGATTATATTGGTACACAGGGGTAATCCAGGATCATCTCCCCATCTCAGGATCCTTGATTTAACCACCTTTGCAAAGTCCTTTTTGCCATGTGTCAGTCTATATTCTGATTCTATAACTGAATATCGCAGACTGCATACTTTATAAAGAGGAAGTTATTTTGACTCATGGTTTTGAAGGACGGGGATTCAAGATCAGGTGGCTACAACTCGAGTGGTCCTGGCTGATGGAAACTCTGCAGAGACTCAAGAGTCGTGGGACATTGCAGGGTGACACAGAGCGTCTTCACTCGGGTCTCTGTCCTCTTAGAGAGCCAAGGTCCAGTTGGATCAGGTCCCCATCTTTATGTCCTTACTTAAGCTTAACGACTTCCCACAGGTCTTACCTCCACAGGCAACACAGTCAGAGCTCTGGAGACTTGGACCTGGCCATCTCTGGATGGCCATCGTTCTGCCCACTACACTTTAATAATATAATAATCATTGTTCTGATAAGGTTGGCACTCACGGATATAACTGAAGCTCTGGGCTGGTGCTTCCTCTCTCCTTCTGGTCTCAAGGCAGGTAGATTTCTTCCTTGACCATGACTTGGGCTGAGTGTGTTCTGGTCTCTAGAAGAGCAATCCAGTCCCTGCCGGGCTGAGCCACCGTGGCAGGGCCTGGAGCTGCCAAGCGAGGTGGATTCAGGGTATTCACTGGAAGCTAACTTCTTCCTACTATTTCTTTTTCTTTTTTTTTTATGGTATTTTAATATTATTTTATTTTATTTGCTACTATTTATTTTCTCTCGGGAGCACATGGCGTTTACTTTTTTGAGGCACACACATTAAATGTCTTAAATTGTTTTGCTTTTCAGGATTCAATTGAAATCACTGAGAGATTCTTTAACCCCAGTAGGACACATGCTCTTATAGTCTAAAAATTAGGTTAGGAGTTTTGATGCGCTTCCAAGAGTCAAAGGAATTTTGAGAGATGAAACTTGTTGGAAGACAACATTAGAATTTCTGGCACATCCTGGTAGTTTGGGGAGGATTATGTGACAGGATAAATAAAATAGCCATCATTTAATGAGTATTTTATAAAATGCCAAGGGCTGTGTACATAGTACCTCGTTTAACCTTCACGGCAATGCAGAGAAGTGGAAATTATCACCCTTGACTGGGGCTGGGGTTGTAGCTCAGTGGTTAGAGTGCTTGCCTAGCAAGCACAAGGCCCTGAGTTCGATCCCCAACACACACACACACACACACACACACACACACACACACAAAAGGTATCACCCTTGTCTCGCACATTCTGTCTCAAGATGGTAGTAGCAGGCTTAGAATTCAAGGTCAGGTCTGTTGGACTCGGAAAGTGGTGCTTATGAGTTACCGCACCCACAAAGATCCAGGACACAGGATGCCCCGTATATAGATAGGTCTTAGCACATTTATACTGTTGTAATGTAATTCCCGGGACTGGGCAATTTATAAAGAATAAAATGTTATCGGCTTATAATTCTGGGGGCTGCAAAGTTCAAGATTCAGAGGCCACATTTTGTGAGAGGCTTTTTGAAGGCATCACAGGATGGGGGCTCATTCTTTTATCAGGAACCCACTTCCCAAATAAGTGAACCCTGATAACGGCATTAATCCAGTCACAAGGGTGCAGCCTTTGCAAACTGGTCACCTCTCGAAGGTCTCACCCCGCGGCGTTGGGGATTAAGTTTCCAGCACATGTGCTTTGGGTATGTGTTCAAACCATGACAAGATGCATCTAGAAACTGCAGGATGACACGGGCGGTCAGTCACAGCTGTAGATCTTCATGTGTCTTTCTTTTCAGCCACAGTCAGTTCTGTTTGCTGGCCAGGAAGAATGGCATTTAGTTCAAGGGGATTTTAGAACTGTGCCTCTAAAGTCCTCCAGGGTAAGAGGAAGAACAGAACACGTGGACATTTCCCTGGCACGAGACGTGTTTCAGGGAAATTTGATGGAAAGGTAGAGAAGGGGTTGTTATTTTCAAAGCCCGCCGTCTCTGTATCCAGCCGGTAGCCAGCACACTTACACCATGAGCAAAGCTAAGAAGCCCTCAGACCTCCATGCCTTGCTTGGTGTGGGGTACAGAGGGAGCCCCAGGTTATGTTGGGAAAAACGATGTCCCCTCGGAACCTAAATAGCTCTGTTATGTATGTGGAGGGCTTGGTTTAGCTTCTGTGTCTTTCTGCACACTGTCCCACCATGGGGAGCCACTGGGAGGGGCACAGTAAGAGGCCCACCTCCCTTGTCAGGGTGAGCCTGGTGGCTGAAGGATCCCAGGGCAGCAAATATCACCTTGCCTCTTTTCTTGGACCACTCCAGCTGTCTGCTTTTGATAGACAGAGGCATCTGGCGGCTAAAAATACCCTACTGACCAAGTGCTCAGCACAAGCAGAATCTGACTGCTGTCCAGAGCTCAGTGCTCTGGACAGCGGAGTCACTTCTTGCAAAGGAACTTTTGAAAACTTCTCAGGCCCCATTCCAGGACCACACTAACCCTTGGTTATTTTCTGCCCTGTTAGCCGTGCTGGGTGATGAAGGAGACTGTCCCCGGTCACTGTCCGCTTCCTTGTCCTATCCCTGACTCCAGGAACAGTGGCGGAGAGGGAGGTGAGGGCCCAGGGGCTGAGGGGGTGGGGAAGGGGAGGTGGCCTGTCCATTTATAGTCCTGCTCTTTGGGATGCTGAAGGTGCCGAAATAGCAGCAGGGACAAGAGGCGTGGCACAGTGTGAAGGACCCACCGAGCTGGCCGGTCAGACTCGGAGATGACAATAGGCAGCATGGAGAACGTGGAGGTCTTCACTTCCGAGGGCAAAGGCAGAGGTCTGAAGGCCACAAAGGAGTTCTGGGCTGCCGATGTCATCTTTGCCGAGCGGGCTTATTCCGCGGTGGTTTTCGACAGGTATGAAATGTGGGAGTTGCTTTCCTCTTTGCTGTTGGCTTGGCTGGTGCCAAACTCCTAAATACTTTGCTTTCAACATCCTCAGAGGAAGGCATAAAGCTCACGGATCCTTTTAACACAATGGCTCTTCTGACAGCTATTATGTTCATGCATAACTTTTTTTTTCTGCAAAGAGACACTTCCTGTGCCTTGTCGTGGTCCCCAAAAAGGCTGGAAAGGTGAGCCGGGACTTCGGGACATTTTTTCCTAACGTCGATCACCTTGGCTGAGAGGGTGTAGTGCTGGGGGTGCTGGGGGAGATCTTACAGCAATCTCTTCTTTTTAGCTCTTTTTGGAATATTAAAATCTATATAGATATATTAGAAGATAAAGGGATTGCTGAGACTTTGATACTTTAATGGTAAGTACACAACTGACGGGCGTTCATTTACCTTTCAGAAATGATAGTTTCATCCAGTCGGTCCCTTCTGCCTTTTCTCAGAAGTCAGCCCTGTGGATTTAAATGTATGTCTTTCTAGAATGTTCCTGTGGAGTTAAACACGTTTGTCTGCACATACTGAAACGGGTAGCTGTAGTTTGTTTCTTATTTTTATAGATTGCTTCTCAGTCTTTGAGCTAGATCGAGTGTATTTTTTATAGAAATGGCATTTTACTCCAGCTATCATTTTAGATCTTGTTCTTTTTTCTGGACATATTTTTGATGTCTATCTTTGTGAGAATGATAAAACTATAGACACTTCTTTTAAATCCTCAAAGGCCTCTTAACTACATGTTGAGCCATCCACGTTGATTCATATGCTATATGCATCACCACTTTTAGTTACTGGAAGATTCCATCCTATAAATTTACTTATCCATTCTCCAATGAGAGATGTTTGATGGTTTACAAGCTTTTATAAAACCAAAGATTTCTGCAATTAAAATGCTCGCCCATGTCTACATGTACAAATATGGGATTGTTCTCTAGGACTTTTTTTTGGTTTGTATTTTGTTTTTTGAGACAGGGTCTTGCTATGTAGTTCAGGCTGGCCTTGAACCCACTACACAGCCCAGGCAGGGCTTGAACTCTTGGCAATCGTCCTGCCTCAGCCTCCTGAGTGCTGGGATTGCAGCCGTGTGCCACCACACCTGGCTCTCAAGCGTATACGACTAGAAGAGGAATTGATGGGCCATAAAATAGCTGTTTTCGGTTTTAAGAGGTTTTATTAAATTTATATCCCCATTTTCCCACAGTCCTATCCAAACTGGACCACCAAACCTTTAAAAAAACCTTGCATGGTGATTGCATTAAAATGACTATTTCCTGACTCCAAAGTGGAAGTGACCTGCCTGATATTTATGTGGCCTGAATTAACATAGTCTCAGATAATCTAGGATATATGATTGGCTCGCTGGTCCACTATCCTGGGTGTGGGCGTTGCTTTTCAGAGATAACTTGGTTAGCATTCAAACTCTCTTGGCTTCCTCCCTTCCAAGACCTCCAGGAAAAGGCAGTGAGTTGGAGCACGGTTCCCCACCACCTACAGAGTATCTGGGGCCAAGATGACAGTCATAGCTCCTCAGGGGACCTTGTCTTATTTCATTAATTTGTGTATGTGTGTCGGAAATGGGGTGAGTGCCAGTAGGGAGTCAGCTGGATTCAGTTAAAACATGAAAATTCAGAAATGCAGGGCTGTGAACACTAATACTGGTTCTGTCACCAAGTTGCCACCTGACCTTAAAAGAACACCTCCATCTGGTGTCTCCAGCTCCCCCAAATCCAAGTAGCTAATCAGTTTCCCTCTCAAGAATGTTTGGAGTGCTGTGTGGTCTCCCAGGGGTATATTCTTCTTTTAGAAAATGCAGAAAGAAGAAATAGATCATCACACAATGATCACCATTCTTAACATGTTAGGCCTTTTCTTCTAGCATGTTTTAAAATAGCTTTCGCTCATTTGTACTACACATTTGGGATCTTGAGCTATTATTATTTTTCTTTTAATAATTTAGACATCTTCTGTGCAATTATGCACTCTTCAGAGATGTAGTATGTAAAAGCTGCGTGTTCTACTACTTGCTGATGATAGACATTTAGGCTGTATCCATGTTTTCGTTATTATGAATAATTTATCATTCATTTGAAATAATAACTCCCAAAACTTTGAAGATCAATGTGACATAAAATTTTATATTGTTACTACACAGGTAATAAAAATCCGAATGATTGGGGTAAACGATCTTTAAAATGACTGATGAGGGGTTGTGGAGGTCACTCAGTGGTAGAATGCAATCTTAGCATCGCGAGGCCCTGGATTTGATCTTTAGCAGCACAAAACAAAACAAAACACCGAAGAACATGAAAAAGAGATCGTTTTTAACAAAGCTTCACCCAAAGCTGGCTGTGGTGATGTATGCCTAGAATCTCAGCGCTTGGGAGGCTGAGGCAGAAAGATTGGTATAAATTCAAGGCCTGGGCTACATAGTGAGACTCTGCCTCAAAAATAAATAAATAAATAAATAAAAAAGAGCATTGTATTAAATAAAGATTCATTCTCTCAAATAATGTGTGATATATAATATGCTATGTCAGGGGCTGGGGCTTTAGCTCAGTGGTAGCGAGCTTGCCTAGCAAGCGCAAGGCCCTGAGTTCGATCCCAGCATCCCCCCAAAAATGCTGTCATATGTATTCTAATATCTGCACATACATTCTAATATATAATATAACCATGTGTAATGAAGCACAGCAATGAATGAACACCATGAAACCGCTACCCAACTTAGCTACCAATATGTTATACCTTCTCTTTCTTTCTCTATCCTGTCCTGTGGCTGCCCCAAAGCTAATGGCTATCCTAGGTTTTGTGTTAGATATCCTACTGCCTTTTTCACAACAGTTTTTAAAAATCACATATGTACATATTTCTAAGTGATAGACGATTTAGTTTCTATGGGTTTTTTTTGATTTTTTAAACAAAGATACAGTGATAAATGTGGTTTTATGTTAATTGCTTCTTTTGCTTAAAAGGTTGTTTTATTAGTCATCTTATTTCGTGTGTGTGTGTGTAGGGGTGCTGGGGATTGAACCAGGGATCTCACACATGCTAGGCAAGTGTTTCACCACTGAGCTACACCCCTTGCCCCGTCCGTATGGTTTTTATAACTAATAAAAGGAATAAACAGCCTGTTTGTGTGTACCAAGGTTTATTTTTCCATTCTGCTGTGAATGGTTGCTATGCCTGTTTTTGTCTTGTCCCTTGGCAAGCTCGTACATGAGTTGTGTATCCTAGCTGGAATTACTGGATCATAAATACGTAACATTCGGCTTTAAAATATGATGCTGCACTGTGAAATGCTGAAATGCAAGTCTGAATTGTGTCTCTGCTAGAATAAACTTAGCTCAGCATTTACAACTATAGGCCAGGCCCTCAGAATACTGCTTGCCCTTACTCTATTAGGATTACTTTAACTTTGCTGGCTGGAAAAATAAGAGGGCCCCTTAAAAATAAGAACAAGCATAAAGCTGGGAAAAAAATTTTAGACCTTGAAAAATATGTAGCACTTGGGTTGCTGTGATCCCGGGCAGGCATGGCTAATCGATCAGGAACACCTTCCTCCTGAATGCCAGCTTGGCCTCAGAGCTTTTTCCCAGAATGCTCCAGGCAGACATTATGCATCAATAGGTCAATGGGAGCTGGCATTTGAAATGAAGTCTGTCAGTCCTTTTTACTGAAAAGGGTGGAGATGAAGTAGTGGGCTGAGGTCAGCTTGCCCAGGAGCTGCCTTTTTTCAACATGGTATTGTAAAGTAGATGAGACACAAGAGTGGGGAATGAACTGGGAAAGGTCCTGTTAGCGTTTCACTCTGAGGGTTCCCAGTTATTGGCAGGACGATAATGGGACTCCACAATACCTCAGCCCAAGGGTCCTTCATCACATGTATAAAATGGGGCATGTCTGAGAACTCGTGGCATTAGTTTTTGTTGTTGCTTTATTTTCTAGCTCATTTTAGAGAATTTATAAATTATAGATAAATAAGAAAGAAAAGAAAAATTCTACGAAATCTTACCATTTGGAGAAAACTGCTGTTAACATTCAGATGCACATCTCTCCAGGTGTCTTACACAAATATAATGCATCTAAAAGATTTTCTTACTCCTAATGAGTTGCAGGGGAATGAAGCGCTGAGAGAAATGCTACATTCAATGCATACCTTGATTGTAACATATTAAAATTAAGATAAAAAGATATGGGGAAGATGCCAGGCGTGGTGGTGCACGCTTGTAATCCCAGGACTCGGGAGGCTGAAGCAGGAGAATCGCTGCCAGTTCAAAGCCAGCTATGGCTGCATAGTGAATTCAAGACCAGCCTGAACTACACAGCGAGATCCCGTCTCAAAAAACAAAAAGGGGAGACATGTATTTTATCTATTCCAGGGTACATATTTCATTTTACCGTCTCTAAATTTGTGATGTAGGAGTCAGGAGAGTACTAAGTTGTAGAGCACGTGCTTAGTATGCACAAGGCCCTGGGTTCAGTCCCCAGCGCCAAAATAGATAAATAAATATCATGATGTATCCTAAAATCTATAGCTCATCATGATTTGATTGGCAAAGTCTTTGTCTCTTAGTGGTGAGTAGAAATGGTGTGTTTAATAATCTAGTACTTTTCGTAGTTTGAGATTATTAAAATGTGCACTAAGTACTTTTAGGTTCAATGTAATAGAAGTGTCTGTATTTTTTCTCAAAAAAGTTATGATCACTTTTAGTCTTTTTTCTTTACTTCACCATATGTTTAAACTTTTCAAACCATTAATATCCTTCCACACCATTTTAAATGTTTATATAGTATTCCTTTTGTTGACTGTTCCATATTATTTTAACCTGGCATCATGTTTTGCCATGCCTACTTTTTTTTATACATCTCTATTTATTAAAGCTAAAATCTTAAAAGTAGAAATTTCGGGCTCAAAAGATGTTTTTAGGCTGGATATGGAGGCACATGCCTGTAATTCCAGCCTCTGGAAAGATCAAACATGCAAACCCAGCCTGGGCAACTTCAGTGATTTAGCAAGACCCTGTCGCAAAATTTAAAAAAATTAAAAACGGGCTGGGGATGTAGCTCAGTGCAAAGGCCATGGGTTCAATCCCCCAGTACCAGAAAAATAAAAAAGACATTTTTAGGGCTTCTAACGCAGATTTAAAAGTGTAGGATTCGACACCCTCCCAAACCTGCCCCACACAGAAAGCTATTTGTTATTTTTCCTATTTTACAACTTAATCTGTAAAATTTTATTTTAGTATTGTTTGAATTTTATTATTAGAGAAGTGAAAGTTTCCTCTGTTTGTTAGTTATTAACATTAATTCTTTTATGATTCGTCTGGTTTTGGTGTGTGCATGGGTGTGTGTGCGTGTGTGTGCCTGTGCGTGTGTGTGGTACTGGGGGTCGAACCTGGGCCCTCCTGCGTGCTAGACAAGCACTCTACCACTGAGCTACACCCCTAGACCCCTGTTTTCTTTTAATACCTTTAATTTTTAAGAAAATACGGTCTCTAACTTGTGATAGTTCAAGTTATGATTTTTTGACTTTATAAGTACATGGTGTGAAAATTAGATGCACTCAATACAAACCATACTTCACACTTGCTGTGATGGTCTTTTCCTGGGCTGCTGATGTGCTGCACAATATTCTTTCCAGATGCCGGGCAGAGGCTGTGAGTCACAGTTTCCAGGGTCACGAGACCAGGAGGGTAAACAATCCATCCATTCCGGTGTTCTGTGTTGCTAAGCTGTGATATTGGGTTAAGCGTATTAAATGCATCATGGTATTTTCAACATATGATGGATCTATTGGGAGATGATGCCCTTACAAGTCAAGAAACATTTGTATGTACATAGTTCATTTGTTTATTATTTCTTTATATCAGGTCTTATAAATGGTTTGAATTATTAATATGAATGTATATCACTTTCTTTCTTTCTTTTTCTTTTTTTTTTTTGTGGTGCCGGGGATCGAACTCAGGCCCTTGTGCTTACAAGGCAAGCACTCTAATCACTGAGCTAAATTCCCCAGCCCCCACTTTCTTTTGATTTTGGCTATTTATAGTCCTCATTTAGCTTTGCCCTTCATTTTCTTAAAAAAATTTCTTTTCAGTGCAGAGGACTGAACCTTGGACTTTAGCACCGAGCTACATCCAGCCCTTTTTGTCTTTTATTTGAGATGGGGTCTTGCTAAGCTTCCAGGGCTAGACTTGAACTTGTGATCCTCCTGCCTCAACCTCTCGAGTAGCAGAGATTACAGGCCTGTGCCACTACGCCTGGCTAGTTTTCTTTTTCTTTAACTTTGCATTTCTTTCTGTCCGTTTATTTTGGATATTTTAAAAGGTGCACATCTTTCTTATTGTAGACTTTTTAAAGCGCTACCTAAACTTTAAGTATCTTTCTTGTTTCATTATTTTTGTTTTAGTTCTTATCATCATCGTAGTCTTTCATTTTTCATGTTTGGCTTGTTTAGTTCTGGTGAAGTGGTATCATGCAAGATTCCCATTTCATGTCAAGTAGAATGAGAAGATAAATAGTTTTAGCCTTAAAAGTAACTCAAGCTTTCAGCAAGGAGATTAGATCTTTATCTTTTGTCTGATTGACCTTGGAACGACTCTCCCAGACCCTCAAAGTAGACCCCCCCATCTTCTCCGAAGTCTAAAATCCATCAGTTTGGTGACCCAGTTGATACACAGACTAAAATCCACGGAGGATAATTTATCACGACAAGAACAAAGCCACCTACCTCATCACCATCACCATCATTCCTTTCAAACAATTGTCCCTACCTAACGGGTACATGCTTATAGTTTGGTATATGTTTACATTTAAAAATTAACACCGTTAAAAGATGTTGTTGGGCCCCAGGCATTTTTTCTGGGGCGCTGGGAAGCTTTTAGTCCCTGGGCACTGAGTCCGCATCTCTGGTGGGTGGGACGGTTCTATGGGAGCTGTGCGATGATGGAAAGGGCTATTTTGGAGGCCTGTCATCATTTCCTGATTGGAGAGTTGGCAAGGAGGCTGTACACAGAGTCAGGCCACAGAAGCAGGGTTGAATCACAAGCCCGTGAAGTTCTCTTTCAGTCAGAGAGTCGGCGGGCTCTGTGATTTCTTCAGCCCGTGCACGGAGCACACAAGCAGGAAAAAGGCTCATGGCCCTCTTCCTGCATCTTGAAAGCCAGCATCTTGCCTTCGCCTGCCTTCTTTGGGTGACTCTGTGATGACATTAGATCTACCTGGACAATCAGGACGCTGTACCTGTCTCAAGGTTCCTCTTAACCGCATCTGTAAAATCTCTTTGCTATGTAAGGTAGCATATTCCCGGGCTGTGGGGATTACAGTGTGGACATTTTGGGAGGCTATTATTTGGTCAATAGTATATATTTTCAAGATTAATCCAATTTATCATGAAATGTCTAAATATATTCAAAAGAACCAAGGTTTGTTACTGAATATTTAAGTCACCCCTCCCCAAGTGCTGGGGATTGAACCCAGGGTCTCACGCATGCCAGGCCAGCTCTCTACCACTGAGCGACACTCCTAAGTCCCCGTTTTAAGTTTTTTAAATAGAATAAAAATGCGACCAGTTCCTAAATGACTCCGGCTAAGAAGTTGAAAGCACTGAGACCATAATTGTACATGAAATAAATCAGATACACAAGCTTAAATATTGCATGATTTCTCTTACACGAGAAACCCAAAGTATAAATAAATAGAAGAGCAAAATAAAAGACAGATAACAGGAAACAGGGAGATAGATCTTTTGTAAAACTGAAGGAGATCCAAGAGATGGAGGGAGAAGGGGAAGTGGAAGTAAGAAGAATCAAAGATGTGTAATGTGCATGTACTCACTCCCCATGATGAATGTAATCGTTATGTGCTATAAACATATAGTAATAAAAATAAAAATTAAGAAATAAGTAGCGCAGTTAAAAAATAAAAGAAATTGAGAGTGTCCAGGAGATTATGCATATATGCACTTAAGGGAAAAATCGAGGGGAACACGATAAAAAGTTGAATACTCTTAAAGAAATGAATGCTGGCCAGGCTGTTTTGGAAAGTTGAACCAGTTAGGAGCTTCTTTAGGCTCAGTGGGGACAGCTGGGCTTTTAGCCGGTGTAATTCCGTGTGAGCCTGAGGCCCAGCCAGGATTAGCCCTGGCAGATGCGTGCACACACATGTGCCCTTTGATCTGGTAACAGCTGGGGAGTGTGTGGTGGAGGACAAACGATGCTATAAATGGAAATAATTTAATAAAGGGATTAGAGAGATTCCTGAGTAGTTCGCTTGGAAAGTGAGTGAATAAGTGTTTATTAAAGCATTCAAGTTACCACTGTCAATGTTTACACTTTGTTGAGGAGAACCACAGCAGACCAGAATTTAGGCCTTTCATTTGGCACTTTTGGACGCAGAGGCACGACTTGTTATCTGCCACACAACCTGTTGTAAACAGTATTGTTACATTTTACACAATAATCTCCATATTCAGAAATTTGGGAGTAATTGCCTTTTAAACCTAGATTACACCAAACGGCAAGTCGCCTCCATAGTGATGCCATCTTCACTTGTTTGCATCTGAGAGTGTGAGTCAAACTCGAGGTGATGGCTTGGACACAGCCCAGGCCTAGAAATGCATCCGGAGAAGGGGGATGTGTGTGCTTCTCACCGTGTGAGTTGGGGCACAGGAAATCTTGCAAGTTGATTTTTTTGTTAGTACATGTGTGCAGTACGTAATAATTACATTCATGGTGGAGAGTTGATAGCTGCAGATGATAACACATCTAGATTCCTTTTATGATCTCTTCCCACCTTTCCCTCCCACCTCCTCCCTCCGTGTTATGGTCTCCTTCCCATTTGCAAAAGCGCTCTCTCCCTGTGTCCTATTGTCTATCAGCCTGGAGAAGCAGAACGGCTGGTGCAGCCCTCTTTGGGTATGTTTTTGCAGGGCTTATCTGCCCACCGTGCAGACACCTTGTCTGGGCATTTATCTGTCTGTAACTATCACCACTCAAGATGCTGAGTAGTAGCTGCCCTTCCAGCCCTCTTGACTCTGACAGATGACAGAACCCAGGACAAAGCCGCGGGGTGAGGACTGAGTGGGGACCCTCTGGCTGGGCGAGGAGCAAGCTAGGCTGCTGGTAAAGCAGGTGGGCTTTGTAGGGTGTCTGCCCTCTGTGCTGGGAGCAGCGGCCAGCAGAGGGACTGGTGAACATAAAATCCCTGGGAGGACATTGATCGCCATGGCTCCAAAGGCTTCTTGTGAAGATTAAAAAAAGAGAACAGCTAAAAGGCTCTCTTTGAAAATTGCAAAGCTCTGTGTAAGTGGGAGTTAATGCTTTAGAAGTCTGAGACTCTGAAGAGACCTGAGACTTTCTGAAAGTCACCAGCTAAGCCTAATCGGGACAAACGCTCTTTCTTCTGGAATCCAAAAGGAGGTTTTAGGACTTTATGCTTTTTGGACCCTTTCCTGCCCTGGAGGAGGTAATGTTGGGTCTTTCTGTCCAGGAAGTATCCTTGTCCCCCCATGAGTTTCTCTTGTGGTCAACTACCCAAGAATAAGAGGGTACTGGAGGACAGCTGAACTCAGACCACCTCGCCCAGCCTCCCCATGCGCCAGGCAGGCGGGGAGGACCAGGCTGACCTCTACTGGGCACAAATGCAGGGCCAGGCTCTGAGCTGGCTACTTTACACAGGTTGTTTTGTTTAACCCTCAAAACCACCTTGAGAGTGGTGGGACTATGGAACTTCTTTGTGACCTTTTTCTTGCTTGAATTTTTAAAAATAGTATGTTTCACTCAGAAGCAATAATCCTTAGTCTAAAGATATCAAGACATAGGTGCTGCTATTCCCATTTTCACATAAGGAAACAGGCGCAGGCAGGTTAGGGACTTGCTCAAGATCACACAGCCAGTAGATTCTGGAGTCAGAATCTATTTTACTCATTCCGTCACTGAGGCGGGGAGATGATGGTAGAAGGCTCAGCTTTTTTTTTTTTTTTTTTTTTTTTTTTTTTTTTTTTTTTTTTTTTTTTTTATTTTTTAATTTCCCTGTCTGTCTAACATTTCTCTGCATGCCCCACCAGAAGGAGCAGATTCAAGTCTTCTCTCATCTCTACATTCTTGCTAATCGAAGTTAAATCATCAGTAACACCCGGGATTAGAAAGGGCAGAATCCTATTTAGAAATGCAGAATTCCAGACCCCGCAGAGACCTGCAATTAGAACACGAGTTTTAACTTGATCTCTGATGATGCGCGTGTACACTAAAGTTTGGGAAACCCTATTGTGCATGTTTCTCCTTCCCGGTTCCAGCCTCGCACCTTGAGCTTTCCCAGCCAATGGGATGAGGGAGAGAAGGGCCAACCTCATCCCCAGGAGACCAAATTTAAGAGGTAACTCCCCAGGCTTCCTGGGGTTCATCAAGGAAACATGCATTTGTGGTGTATAATATGTATCATGAGAGTTGGTGCATGGACACATCGCATCTTAGCCACAGCTTTTCAAACTTGGCTCTAGACCCTAGCAGAATCGTAGCCACACCATACAATAGAACAGATTGGTGAGCCTGGAGGAAACGTTTGGTAGTTCACATTTGGAACCTACTACAAGTTCGTGGTGAGAAAACAAGCCTTCCAAATGAGTCACTTTTTTATGAAAAGTAATTAAAAATTTCTTACCGTGATTGCGAAGAGTCCCACGAGATAAAAAGATGATGAGAGATTGCTGAGTTGATAGGTTTATTGACTCACAGCCCAATAAGTGATGATTTCAGTGATTAAGGCCTCCCTCCCGCCCAGGCAGGGTGCAGAATTTATTGTAGCATTTCAAGGCTCCGTCTCCAGTTTCACCCTGATCAAAGTAGTTATCGGTGACTTGGAAGACGTGTGGCCCATCGTGCAGGAATTTATTCTTAGGGATGTAATACAGCTGCCATTCATAGAGGGCAGATGGTTCTATGATTGGGTCCTGTTAGAAGCATATTAGGTCAGTGCACGGGAGCCTGGAGGCAAGTGCCAGGCCAGCTGTATTCTCTCCCTTTGAGCAAGGCTAGGAAACCTTGTCCTGGTAAACCACAGGCTGAGTTGACCAAGGGCAGGACAGGACAAGGGGTCCAACCCCAAGCAAGGAATAAGAAGGCCTTGTCCGCACAGAATTAAAAAGCAATAACCCACTAGAAGGAAATTTTTGAATATTTTAATTTACTATCACTGTGCACCAGAAGGCCTAAATGATGTCAGCGATTATATACGCTTCCCTTTAAAAATTTATGATAGTCTGCTTTCAAAAATAATTGCTGTTGACTAAGTTTTGAATTAGCACATTTGCAAATGACTTACCCTGTTCTCTCCCTGGACGTGAACTCAACAGACCTCGGTGGTACCGTCTTCCCCTAACACATTTTGTCTCACCTACATGTTCTCATTTTCAAAGGCTTCTTCACATTTAATTAGTTAATTTTGGTGCTACTGGGGATTGAGCCCAAGGCCTTCACACTGAGATATATCCTCAGTCCTTTCTAGGTCTATTTATTTTGAGACAGGGTATTGATAAATCACTGATTTGCCTAGGCTGGGCTCAAACTTGTGATCTTCCTGCTTCAGCCTCTCAGAGGGCTGGGATCATAGGACCCAACACACCTGGATCTACTTGCTTTCATCATGACAGTCTGTCCTTAAGGCTCAGAATTGTTTGATGCTGTGCTGGCCACAACCATGTCTCCAATCTCTCTGCTACTATATATTTCTGAATCTTAAGTAGGTAAGAAATAATTAGTGATTATGAAGATGAAAAAGCAGAGCTGCAATTATTCCAGGTGATTACATAGAATTTTTACTTATGTTTAAAATTCATTTTTACTTCAAAAAATTTTTAGTTAATTTTTTGGTGTGCATGTGAGTAGGGAATCCAGGATTTCTTGCTTGCTAAGTAAGTGCTTTACCACTGAGCTACAACTCCAGCCCTTTTCTTTTTCTTCATATTTATTTTCTTACTTATGAGACAGAGTCTCTCTATGTAGTTCAGTGTGGACTTGAACTTACTACATACTCCAGGCTACCTGAACTCATGGTGATCCTTCTGCCTCAGCCTCCCAAGAGCTGGGATTACAGGTGTGCATCACCATTACTGGCTTCCAGCCTTTTTCTAATCCATTCTTTACAATTTTGAGACAAAGTCTAAGTTACCCAGGCTGGCCTCAGTCTCCCAAGTAACTGGGGTTACAGGTGTGCACCACTATGCTGGCTTACAATTTTATTTGAATTTAATATTTGGGTAGGTTGTTGGGAGTTGAACACAGGGTCTCCCTCATGCTAGGTATGCATGTGCTCTATCACTAAGCTATACTCCCAATTCCCCTGTACTTAGCATTTAAAAGAGTAAAACTGAATGCAAACCGTGCAGTGCAATATTTTTGCTCAGTAGATGCAAATTTTAGCATATCCCCAAGATAGAAATATATGCATATATTAGAACTAGAATGTTCTAGAATGATCAGTTTTGGTGAAAAATACTAGAACAGTCCCACTGTAGGCTGTTCTCCAGTGAGTACCCCTGGAATAGACGGGCAAGGAGCTACAAATGAGCAGTTGCCAGTGACGGCCAGCAGGACTGTGCTTGGTTCTAATTGTTCTGTCTCCAGTTCCTTCCTGGTTCCTCTTCCTTTCTTTCCTGGCTTGGGTCTGTATTCCTGGTCTTCATCCTGTTACCCCAGAGAGTGGCATCTGCTTCTCCTATGTCTTTCCCAACCTAACCCAGGCTCTCAAATTTGCAGATGACTCTAAGCTTAGTACACCAGCACAACACTAGATGACACAATGAATATTCAAGATGCTCTTGACACTTTGGAATGCTACACAGAAAGCAGCCAGGTAGCAATAAATGTGAAGGCTCCACTTTCAGTTAAACAACTCAGGGTCATGAGGGAATTGTGGGAGTGATGAATGTGTTCACTATGTTGATGATGGTGTTGTGAGCAGTACATTTGCCAGCACCCATGAAAGGGTACATACTCTTGGAAACGGAGTGAATGCATTTTGCCTTGTGAGATGGACAGGAGCCTTTGGGGACTGAGTGAATTATATAGTTTAGATTTCTAATGTCTTGCAAAGGCCCATGTTTTGAGGGCTTGGGTCTCAACCGGTGCTCTATTGGAGGTGGTGGAACCTTAGGAAGTACGGTTGTGTGGAAGGGAGGTAGGTCATTGGGAGTGCACCCTTGAAGAGGGTACTGGGACTCTGGCTCCTCCTTTTGCTCTCTTTGCTTCCCAGCATCTGTGAGATAAGAAGTTTCCTCTGCCATGTGCTCTCACCATGATGTGTTGCCACAGGCTCAAAAGCAAAGGGCCAATCCACCATGAACTGAACCTCCAAATCCGTGAGCTAAAATAAAATAAACTCTCCTTTTTAAATGTTGATTATCTTAGATATTTTGTTTCTGTTAAAGAAACCTAATACTTTTTTTGTTGTTGGTGGGGATTGAACCTAGGAGCTTGTGCTTGCTAATTATGTGCTGTCCCACTGAGTTGCACCTTTAGCCCAAAAGTGTGTGTGTGTGTGTGTATGTGTGTGTATATATATATATATATATATATATTTTTTTTTTTTTTTTTTTTTTTGAGACGAGATTTCACTACGTAGTTCAGGCTGGCCTCGAAATCACTATGTAGCCAAGGCTGGCCTTGAACTTTCAGTGATCCTCCTACTTCCGCCTTCCAAGGTCTGGAATTACAGGCGTGTGCCACCACACCCAGCCCAAAAGTGTATATTTAAAATACATATAATCTATAATATGCCGATTGTACCTCCATAAAGCTGGTCAGAAAATTCAGTGCCATGCAGACAGGGAGAAATTCTGCCTTGGCTGTAGCACTTTAGAGAAACCTTAGGAAGTTCTAGTGACTAATTTGTAAATTGACCTTAGACTAAGGTGAGTTTTTTTTTTTTTTTTCCCAAAAGAAAATAATGGAAGCCTGATGTCAAGATCCAGGAAGTGTAAGTGGCACAACTTTTGGATACTATTCTTTTTTCTGGGTGTCGTAATTATAAAGTGTCCTCGCCTTTGAGCGACTAGGTGACAAGATTTGGAGCCTTCTGAGGTCTCATTTACTTGTGTTCTTTAGCAATGCTGTCCTTGCTAATGAACTTCAAATTCCTGCCAGAGAATGCAATCCTGGCTTGAGACAGAAGCACGCGGTTCATAGCTCCCCATCTCCAGGGGTTTGGAGATTTTCACTAAAGATCTCGTGTAAGAGTCCATGTAAGCTCTATGTGCTCTATTCTGTTGGGACATTTCAGGACAAATGACCTTCTCAACTAGAGTTCACCCTCTATGGCATAGTTACAATGGGCTGTGGATCCCGTGCAATTCTAAGTATGCTAGGGTAATTCTGCTCCTCCTCTCTCACTAGGAAATTTAAGGAAACACAAGTATAAGAGCAAGGAAGACCTCGAATCTGCTCTAGTTTATAGATAAGCGTTGACGTTCCACACCCTTGAGTACTTTAGGATTGTTAAGAAGTTACTAGCCCAGCAGCTCACAACTGATGGGTCAGGGCAGTGTGTTGAGTCCGGTAGCCAGAGGCTGAAAACTGCCTGGACTCTGGAAAGCCCAGGTCCTAGCTTGGAGCAGTAAACCTCTCAGCATCCTCAGCTGAGTCTGCACCTGCCTCTCTCCTCCTTGATGCCACACTGAGCTGCCAGGTCTGGCCGTGGACTGGCCCTTGAGCTTGACCACAGGATCCTGCTTGCTTGTGCTGCCACATCCCTGTGCTTTGGCTACAGGGAC
>PVJO010015288.1:0-20207 GCA_004026905.1 Hystrix cristata | reverse complement strand
GATCTGACCAGGCTTGTTCTACTGGGGAAGGATCCAGAGGGCCAAATTAGGGTGCAGAAGTATGTCATTGGGGATGCCAATGCAATCGTAGCCAGGAAGAAGTTTGTAACAATTAGGACCCCCCCCCCCCCGCCAATCAATTAACTGCTTTTAGAAGCAGGAAATCTTCACTGTGGGAATTAGAAAATTCATGATCAGGAATGAACATGGAGCTTCTACATCTGGAGCTTTTGAGGAGATTTTCCTCCTAGCTTTAGAATTCTGTGATTCTAAAAGCCCTTGTTTTCTTAACCTTATGAAATCCTTGTTTAGATGTGCAGCTCCAAGCTGAGTTTACATGTCCACTTCCTCCCAGGCAGCTCAGCACTTCCCTGCACATCGCCGAGCTGGTTTGTATCATGACTTTGCCCCAGTGGTTGTGATTTCTCTTCCCTGTCTTCTGCAGTGTGTTGTGGGAACAGCCAATGCTTCTCTCTCACAGCACTCAGCACCCAGAGAGGCGACCACAGGTTCACAGGTTGTTTTCTTAGTTTAAAAAGACCAGGAGCAGCTTACTGAAGTGGTACCAGAACCCAGGTCTCCCAAAGGCCAGTACAGTGTCTTTTTCACTGTGTCCCCTGCTATGGTTCAGATATGACTTGAGTGTGTCCCAGAAAGTTCATGCATGAAGTTTAATCTCCACCATGAGGAAGTAAGAGGGTGGGGACCACCTGACTATGGTGGTTAGAAGTGGGGACTTTAAGAGGTGATTAGGATTAGATAAGCTCATCAGTGTGGAGTCCCCATAATTGAATCCTGGTGGCTTTCTAAGAAGAGGGAGAGAATAGAGGACACGCACACAGACACGCATGTTTCTTGTCTGTTACCCTGTGATGTCCTGTGTCATCTTGGGACTCTGCCAGATGTGGACCCGAAATGCGAGCCAAGATAAATCTCTTTTCTTTATAGTTCGTCTAGAGTATTAGTAAATGGCCCAAGACACCCACACCCGAGCACACTTCTCTCTCTGCCTTTCCAGCCTGGTGAACTTTGTGTGCCACACCTGCTTCAAGAGGCAGGAGAAGCTCCATCGCTGTGGGCAGTGCAAGTTTGCCCACTACTGCGACCGGACCTGCCAGAAGGATGCCTGGCTGAACCACAAGAATGAGTGCTCTGCCATGAAGAGATACGGGAAAGTGCCCAACGAGAACGTCAGGTCAGAGCTGGGACCCCCAAGTGTCAGGTGGGGTGCAGCAGCGGTGAGAGCATTCCCAGGCCCAGGAAGCCAGGCCAAGTGCAAACTGGGAAAGACCCTCAAAGGGGCTGAACACGGTTGCTCCTTCCTTTCACTCCCTTCCGGTCGCAGAGGGAGACCCGGATCGCACTTGCGATCCCCTGTGTGGTTCCTCAAATGTTCAGCTTTTAAAAACTGATCTGCCAGCGTTTGAAATTTTCACACTAAAAAAATGAGCGTTTGTGGTCCATCTTGGAAAAAAGAAAAGAAAATAAAATTTCAACAACAAAAAAATAAAGGTCAGACAAGATGGGCTGGAGCTCAATCACTTCTGTTCCTTTTTTTTTGAGACAGGGTCTCGCCGTGTAGCCCAGGCTGGCCTCTAACTTGCTGTGATTCTCCTGCTTCAGCCTCCCAAGCTCGAGGATCACAGGCGTGTGCCACCGCGCCTGCGCATCTGTTCCTTTTAAAACTCTAGTTCTCCAAGTGACTGCAGCCCAGTTGCTCTCTGTGATCCTGTGCTTAGCCCTGTGCACTCAACAGGGACACTTGAGTTCGCAGCACTAATGGCTTCCTCCGTGGCCATTACCAGAAGTCTCAGGGCCAATGCAGGGCCCAGGCCCGGAGGAGCCGGTAGGAGCCGGTCCTGGGCCGCAGAACCATGCTGGCAAGCAGCAGCGGGGAGCAGAGGAAGTGGGGATGTGTCCGGGGGCACTTTCACTCTGTCGGAAGAGCATGAAGTTAAGGTTCAGAATGGAATCCTGTATCCTGGGAGCATTTAGGAAACTGTGGGATGAAATGGCCCACTGAGCCTTCCCAGTCTGCTTCATTCTATCTCTTGACAGCCCACACGCTTTTCCAGACCCAAAGTAAATGTCACCTCCTGAGACACGAGCTCAATCCCCCGTCTGCACAATCCCACTTACAGTTTCTTCTGAGACTGAATTGAAATCTGTCATCAGTGGTTTCAGCAGGCATCTTCCTTGTCCCCCACAGCCCCTTTTTTGCTTCCTGCACTGACTATGCCCTGGGCCTTTGCTTATGCTGTTTCATCACCAGAATGGCTAGCTCTATTTTCTCTCTACTCAATCATTAAGAATATGAGTAAGATCAACCCGAGTGTGGTGGCCTACCCTGTAATCCCAGCTCTCTGGGAAGCTGAGGCAGGAGGATCACGATTGAGCCCACCCCTGGTAACTTGGTGACTGAGTAAGTCCCTATTTCAAAATAAAAAATAAAGAAAGGGTTAGAGATGCTGCTCAGTGTGAAGGTCTGGGGCTCAATCCCAAGTATCACAAGGAAAAAAAAAAAAAGAATAAGATCACACATGCTGTGGGCATCCGTGACTTTGCTCTGTCTTCAGCACCCCTGGAGGTGTGGCAGAGAATATCAGCTTTATTTTACTGGCCCCTGGATAGGATCAGAGAGCTGCAGTGACTTTCCTGGTGCCGCCGAGTCAGACACAGACAGAGCCAAACCCAGGTCACTAGATGCCTTATCCAGGGCTCATCCAGAAAGCCACACTGTCTGGAGAGACCCAGGCTGGCATCCCCAGACCCCGGGTCACCTGCCTCCTGCCGGACTTTCAACCCTTCTGCTCTCAACTCCTTGCTTCTGCGCTCCAGCCGCCGGACCTTCTTGCTGCTTCTCCGTGATGCCCGAGTCGGTCCTTCCTTATGGTCTCTGTCACTGCTCCTTCCCTAGCCTCCCAGAGCTGGCTCCTTCCATCCATTCCAGCTCCAGCGCAAATGTACCTGCTACTCTCAGCAACCCGGGCTTCCCTCCTCTCGGCCACTATTGCCTCATCCTATTTTGTCTTCTGCATAGCATGTAACACTACTTAAAATGATCTTGTTTATAAAAATCTCCCCGTGTAAGAGGCATCAGGATAGAAGAAACTCCATCTGTCTAGTTCAAGGGCCTGGCACTGCGCCTGCATACATCAGGCACTCAGTGTTTGTTGAAAGAATGAATGGATGTGCTGATAACGCTGCATCTTTCCCCAGGTTGGCAGCGCGCATCATGTGGCGGGTGGAGCGAGAGGGCACCGGACTCACGGAGGGCTGCCTGGTGTCTGTGGATGACTTGCAGAACCATGTGGAGCACTTTGGGGAGGAGGAGCAGAAGGAGCTCCGGGTGGATGTGGACACGTTCTTGCAGTACTGGCTGCCCCAGAGCCAGCAGTTCAGCGTGCAGTACATCTCACACATCTTCGGAGTGGTAGGGCCCCGCTCCCCTCCTCTGGCGCACCTCCTCACACCCTCTCCGTCTTCCTCCTCCTCGCTCCTTCCCTCCTCCGGCTTTGGGAGGCTGGGCCTTCGCAGAGCCAGTGGCCCCATCCGCCCTGGCCAGGGACTTCTGTTCCCATGATGCTCTCATCCAGCCCAGGTAGCCGAGGCTGCTGCAGGCTGCCCTCTACTCACCGGCTGTAGCAGATCCACCTTGCCCCTCTGTCCTGAGCCCTTGGACAGAGCCCTGAATGACCCCATTAAAGAAATCCAGGGATCCTACTGTGTGGTTCCTCATGAAGAATGGGGCCTAGTGACAGCTGTCCAACTAAGAGGTTTCCTGAAATGCCAGGCCAGCCGGGAGGGGAGGCCAAGCTTAGTATAAAGGCCTCTCATCATGGATTCCTTCTGACCTTACTATATCCCATATCTATAATACGGGAGTGCAAAATTGTGTATAGTATTTATGTTATGTATAGCATGTATTCATTTATGTACTTATGTATGAGATAGAAATTTTGTGCAATTATTCATGTATGATAGGTTGCATTTATTTTTCTGCCCTTTTTATAGTCTGAGAGCAAGTGTGTGGAATCTGATTCTATATAGAATAATTTACTTTTAAGAGAAGAAAATTAATTGAATGCCATGTGTGTAATATCAACTTGATTTACCTTGCATTTCAGAGATAAGCACTAAATATGACACACATCTGATTTCAAATTTGTGAACAGCAAATTTGAAACTATACAGTAGACACAAAACAACCCAAAAGAGAAGTCAATTTTATTTTGTGTGCAGCTGTAGGAATTGTGAGTGGGCAGGCAGAGGAAGGAGGGAGAGACAAGCAGATGAGTCCCCCCTCTCTCTCACACACACACACATGTACACACACACACACACGAACGTGTGGCAACCCAGGGCAAGAAGAGAGAGAAACACTAAGACAGAGACTGAGCTGGACTCATGTGAGACCAAGACACAGCAAAAGGGACTCACATTTCCGTCTTCGGCCTTTTGGGAATGGAGTCACCAAGCGCTTTCCGGCTGGGGATACGTTTTTGCACACACGGGAATCCCTTAGGGTACTCATCTTGTGGGTGCCATTTGGAGTCACACAGAGAACAGAAGACTGTCTCCAGACTGTCTAAGCAGAGCCTATTTTTCAGCACTCCTCCTGCACTCAGATGGAGGTCTGTCCTTCGTCTCTGTCAGTCCGCTGACCCTTTTCTTTTCCTCTGGGTAGATCAACTGCAATGGTTTCACGCTCAGCGACCAGAGAGGCCTGCAGGCGGTGGGTGTGGGCATCTTTCCCAACCTGGGCCTGGTGAACCATGACTGTTGGCCCAACTGCACGGTCATATTCAATAATGGAAAGTGAGTATGTCTTTAATGGGCCTGTGAGATGGGGATGGGGAGACTTTGTGGGGTTTTTGTGTGGTATTTTTTATACTTCAACCAAAGCCAACCTGTTGGATTTGCAAAGTGCAGTAAATTGGAATCTTAACATAGAATAAATATAGAAAGCTATCAAGGGAGATATCAAATGATTCCACGTGGGTCACCTCTGAGTCTTCACATGCATATTGAGACTGCCTAGATGTGTCAGGTAAATCTCTAACTTCCACTTTAAATTTAAAGCTAGTACTGGGCGGGATAGGAGGAGAACAACTATAATTAGCATGGATCCATGTCAAGTCCATAGCAAAACACCAGCTAAGAAATGGCTTCGCAGGTGTGTATATTGCCTAAGGTACCATCAGGAGTTAGAAGGTACATTAAAAGGGGCTCCTGAAGAGAATTTAATGAAGGAACAGTTTGCAGAAGTGTGGGCAGGAGTTAAGAATCTAACAAGGTGCCTAGCATCTAGAGCACAGGAGGCTCTCACCACTGCTGTCCTTGGAGGGACAAGTAGAGGAACACTTTCCCTACATCCAGTGAGATTCTGAGCCATGGAGCCCTGCCCCCCCGGCCGTGGCTTACAACTGTGCCTGTAGACAAGCCAACCACTGGTCGAACCATGGTCCAAATGCCCCGACCCCTTTCTCCTCCTACATTTTGGTCTCCTCCTCTTGGCCAGTCCCCAACCACAGGCCAGAGAGCAAAGGAACCTGGGTGATGCATCCCACAGAATTCAGACTTGTGCCCCCAGAAAGGCACAGATCAGGAACCTAAGGGTAAAAAATGGACATGGAGAATAATCAGCTGTAAGCTGAGTTGTTCGTGGTACAAGTTGGGCAGATGGGGCTGGGGGACAGGAATGAGGTCAGAGCAATATTAATTGGTTTTGCTCTTAGATGAGCTCTCTTGACAGATACGAGCTGACACTGAGCCACCAACAACGGGCAGACCTCCCTCTAAAAGCTTCCTAGAAGCCAAAGATGATGGCTTCCTAGTCTCAGCTGAGAACTTGGCCTAAGCCTCAACACAGCAAGAACTCTGGTTTCCCTTTTCCGTTCTATTTCTGACACTGGCCCTTAAGCAATGGAGAAAGATGTCAAGATGGGAAAGTTTATTTTGGATCCAGATGACCGCATTTCCCCAGCATTTGTGTTTCTTTCCCTAAACCTCTCCGGGTCATGGGCCTGGAGCTGATGGAATCCCCCCAGGGGGCCCCTGACCAGGCTTGGTAGATAACATCATTATTTAGCTGTACATGGGGCCTGACTTTCCAGATGGCTCTCCCGCAACCACGGTCACCCAGGGCTCCTCTGTCACTGTGTGTAACAATTAAGGGACCTGGCTGAGAACACCATCTTCTGTCATTGTGGTGTCTGCGCTGGCTTCCATGCATCTACTAATTTTGAGCAGCCATGTCTTACCTGGGCTTCTTGGCTTTTGTGCAACGGAAGATGTCTATGCAGTAACTGCCTAGCTGCCATGGTGGAAAGAGCCCCGGACATGGCGCTGGGGCCCGATTCTAACCCTCACCATTTTTACATACTACCCGCGTGATTTAACCAATATGCAATTCAGACTTGTCCCAAGACAGTCATATGTTTCTTAGCACGGTACTTTGAAGTGCATTGTCTCATGACGGTCTCATTTCCAGGTTATGAGAGAGACACTGAGGCCCAGGGAATAGAGGTGACTCGTTCAAGTCTGAGTAGCTTTGAACTGAGAACTTCTCAGGCCAGATCCAGTGCACTTTCCACTCTCCCAGGCTGCCTCCTGTCACATGAGCCCAGCTAGCAGGGGTTGGGATAAAGGCTGTGCGACGGCCAGAGCTTTGGCTCTGTAGCCCGAGACACTGCACATCCTGCTAGTTGTACTTGATCGGCCAGTGGTACTGATTTCCTTTCGGGTGTCTGTTTTGTCTTTCAGTCATGAGGCAGTGAAATCCATGTTTCACACCCAGATGAGGTGGGTCAGGCTTTTCAAGCATCCCCGCTGCTCTGGCCCATCTCCCTCACTTTTCCTGGTTTGCTGGGACTGCCCCTTCCCAAGTCCCCTTGGCTGCTGTCCTTCTGTGATGTCCTTTTGCACTCCAGTGTCTCATCTTCATTGAATGGCTTATTTTTGATGCATTTAAATTAACCCTTTTTCTCCTCACCTGTGCACCACCTGCCTTACCTTTGCTTTAGTTTGCTTCCTTTCTTCCCTCTTTCACACCTCACTTCTCACACTCTCCCTACATTGAAGTATGAACCCTTCTAATTCACATCCTCTTAGCCAAAACCTACGTTGTCCCTCCAGACCCTGCTTACCATGAAATGAGGGCTGCTGATGCTGCTGACCTACTAAAGGACTGAGTGTTTGTTTGTAATTCCAACTTCTCACCCAGACTGGGTTCTACAAATAGCACCCATAACTGTGATACTTTGATAAATATTTACTCATAGTATTGTGTTCGCTATTTGTGACCAACTATAAATTCGTGGTTTAGGTTAAATTTTACTTTTGGCCTTTTTTGTCCTAATGACAACCAAATGGTCCCAGATGGGTGTTTTGCCCGGGCTGCCTTGGAAACCTTTAAAAGGTCTTTGGGTTGAGAACGAAGTTCTGTGTGGGACTTGGGCTTTGCGGATGAGGGGTGGGAGTGTTTGGGGCCCCTGTGTCTGCGCAGGTGCACACAGCACACAGCACTTGACTTTGAATAATTCACATCACAGCTGTAGAGTGGAGATCAAGAGGAGAGTGTCTTCAGGGACCTTCCTAGTACTAAGTCTTAGCGGCTCTTGCTCTGTTCCAACCTCTGCTAGAAATACTTGAATAAATTGTCCACTTGTGGCTGTATTAGATGAACTATAGAATTGCAAGAGTTGGAGATGGGAGAGTTCTGGAGTCCAGAGTTGGTAAGTGATTTGTCCAAGTAAGCTGGATGGAGGAAGGGCCGAGAGGGAGGACTTGCATCTTTTTAGTCCTTCTGCAGCAGTTATTTTAGCCATCCTTCACCCTCCAACCCCCGATTCCTAGGTAGCCCCTAACTTATATTTTGACATACAATTTTTTTTTACTTTATGATACTACAAATGTTTACCCATACCACCATTCTATTTTCACCTTTGATACAGTATTTAATAAATTACCTGAGATATTTAGCACTTTATTATAAACTAGGCTTTGTGCTACATGTCTTTGCCCAACTGTAGGCCTATGTAAGTGTTCTGTAACACTTCAGACAGATGAGGCTAAACTACGATATTTGGTAGATTAGGTGTTAAGTGCGTTTTGACTTAGGATACTCAATTTTTGTGGGGTGCTGGGGACCGAACTCAGGACCTTGCGCCTGAGAGGCAAGCACTCTACCACTGAGCTAAATTCCCAACCCCTGACTTATGATATTTTCAACTTACCAATAAGTAAGTTATTGGGTTGTAACTCCATTGTAAGTTGAGGAACATCTGTAATGTAAAATGAAGTAGACGTATATGCATTTTTCGTATTTCAGTTGTATGGAATTAATTGGTTTTGAAAACCCTTTAAATAATCTGAGATGCCTGGAGACCTTGCAAGAATTGGCCCAATCATAATGGGAAAGGAAATTACTGCAATTCCAACCGGGTTGGCCAGTGAGTCACAGTTGAATTATGGTATGGCGCTCTTTAAAAGGGATTAGCGGGGGTGGAAGGCTTCCTTATCCCACCAGAGCCAAACACCAGCCATCTGCCCTCCACACTGGCCCAAGAGTAGCTGACACAGAACTATTTAGGACATTGTTGGGGTCCAAGGAGCGAGGGCTTTGGCTTTGGTGCTTCTCATTTCCCAAGTATCCATCACAGACCAGGAAGCAGCCTGAAAACAGGTGTGGCCCATTTTAATCTTGGCTCTGTCACCAAGGTGTTGCAGGACCTTGGGTGAAGTTACTTACTTCTGCTTCAGCAGCCACCTGTGTGAAATAAGGGTCCCCTGTAGTTCACACACATTAGGATTCTCCCCAAAGCTGTGAGCAAAATCACCTGGATTTCCTCTTCCACCTGCCTTTCATCACTTTAGTAATAGCTACTGCCAAAAATTGGGCTGGGGAAGAAAGGAAAGAATGAATAAGAGGTGAGTAGACATTTAGGTTTTCCCAGGCTCATTATCAGTTGTTTTATACATATTATGAGACATGTTTCATATTATAAATATGTTTTCTTGGTCATGTCAGTGTATCACCTTTGGCAAAAGGTTTTTTAAACTCAAGGAGTCATCTTAGATGCCTGAACGTGCGTGTCATTGACACTCCGCAGTTGTGTCCTTGCTCGTCAGCTCAGAAGACATGGAAGGGGCTGCCTTTGACTGGGGCCCTTCTGGGGTGCACGACTCTTGTACTTCTTTTTGCGCCATGTCTAACTTAGCTCTCTGAGAGGCTAGCAAATGACCGCAGGTCTCTGTGTGGACGCTGTCCCCAGCCCTCTACATCCTGTCACTTGCTCTGGGTGATGGTTTGCACTGGGCATTGATTGAGACCCCAGCAGCTGGGGAGATACATGAGCACAGACTGTGGGCCAAGACTGTAGAAAACTGAATATCTGTGTTTCTAAGAGAGTAGTCTCCAAACTAAGCAGGCATAACTTTTAGATCTTTTTTTGCTCACGTTTTTTGCCTTAATACTTCTCCCTTTCTGTGTTACAGATACTCAGTAGCTAAACACATGTGGATAATTGCAGGCATGGAAGCTGTGTGTGATTTTATGACCAAGCCCAGCCTTCTACTGGAGCTCTAATTGAGCTAATTGCAGAGCAATTAACTGAATGGTGCTGATTTGAGTGTTCTACTGAGTGAAGTGGAGTGATCTAGAAAACTGTGCTATAGGTCACATTTCCCGTTTGGAGAGAATGAGAATTTTCTCAGAGCGCTAGTGGAAGTTGCTGTCTTTGATTCAGCTCTAAGTGTGGAAAGCACCCATCCACTACTGGCGGCCTTGGATTTGACTGACTCTGGTCCTTTCCCCCTGCTCCAGGATTGAGCTCCGGGCCCTGGGCAAGATCTCAGAAGGAGAGGAGCTCACAGTGTCCTACATTGACTTCCTCAATGTCAGTGAAGAACGCAAAAGGCAGCTGAAGAAGCAGTACTACTTTGACTGCACGTGTGAGCACTGCCAGAAAGGGCTGAAGGATGACCTCTTCCTGGGGGTGAAGGGGGACCCCAAGGTACATACAGCACTGCTGCTGGGTGTTTGTGGCCAACATCTCCAGGAGCCAGACAATGGGGGATTTCAGAGCTAGTCAATTGGCCAAATCCTTGGTGAGGTGGTGTAGGATGGTGCACAGAGTAGGCATGTAGGTCTTGCCCAGAATAATCTTCCACTGCGTGGGATGTCAAAGATGGCAGCTACTCAAAGATGGAATGGTTTGCTTCATTGTCAGGTCCCTAACTCAGGGTCTCTCTCTTTGCCAGCCCTCTCAAGAAGTGGTGAAGGAGATGGTACAATTCTCAAAGGACACACTAGAAAAAATAGACAAGGCTCGCTCGGAGGGTTTGTATCATGAGGTAAGAATTCACTTTTCAGAGGGGATGGGGAAGATGTGGAAAGGTTCTCCAGTAAGAGAGGGAGGTAAGGCGAGGAAGGGGAGGCTTTAGAGCAGGCAATTTTTTGGAAGATGTCCTTTGGTTGAGACTGTGAATCCTCCTGACCTTAAACTTTGGACCTGTTAAAGGCGTGTCCTCAGTGACTGTTTGATCCATGGAAACTGGGCTCTGAGGAGAGCAAAGCAGCCTGATCAATGTTCCCGGGGGACCTATGACAGTTCAGGTGGCATCAGAGATACAAGCATAGCAATGGCAGTGGGACACACTGGGAGTGGGGTACTTGCTTTCCCCTAACTGAATGCATGTGCACTACAGTTTCCAGATCTAGCATTCGGCCTTGGCTCTTGAAACACCAGGAATTCTCATCTGGCTGTACACTGGAATCACATTTGAAAAATCCTGATGCCCAGACCCCGACTCAGGATGTTTCACCAGAATCTATGGGAAGGGGACCAGACATCAAGATATTTCAAGCTCTCAAGTGATTTCAATGTGTAGCCAAAGCTGAGACCCACTGCCAAGCTCTGGCCTACAAAGAAATTGCTTTGAATTAACCCAGGCAGCTTGTTGGAACCTGATTCCTGTGTCTTACACCCTACAATACGATTCATTCCATCTGTACCAGAACAAAGGGACCAGGAAACGGCATTCTTTCCCAAGCTTAATTAAGTGACTCAAGCGTGTAGCCAGGTTTAGATGCTGCTAGGGCAGGGAAAAATGGGAGATTAAATTCTCTTCCTTTCCGTTTGTTTTTCCCTTCTTTTTTCTTCTACCATTACAAACTCCTTCATTGCACATGCATAAGCTGGGGTGATCAGCACAAGACACGTCCTGAGGGTTCTCTCGGGTGGAGAGACAGCCACATGAAGAAAGTGTTATTGTATGATAGGAAAAGTCTGTGCGGAGGGCATGAGTTAGGAGCTGGAGCAATGGGGAGGGCCTCATGGATTCCAATTCCCTGGCTTCTCTCTTCCTCTTCCCTTTTTCTTGATCTCATTTGAATTTGGTCCAACCAGGGGTAGGGCTGGACATTGTCCCCATGGATTGAAGAGGATTTTCTTTAGAATGAGCTGATTGGGAGCCCTCATTTTGCCACACTTCCAGCCAGTTCTTTCTTGGGCTCTGGGAAAGTCTCAGGGCATAATTATTTTTGAGATGGAAAGGAACCTATGGCATTTCTCCCAAGACAGAAGCAAGGGAGGGAGAAGAGAACAATGAATACCTAAAATCTGGAGACCATTTAACTTTATAGGGTGCAACGTGAGCCTATGTCTACACGTGGACCAGATGGGAAAGACACATCATATTCCTCCCCAGGGCCAAGGCGGTCTCCACTTGGTGGGTCTCCCAGCTTCCTGGGAGCCTCTTCCTGCCCACCTGTCTGTGCACAGGTAACAGGGCCCGGCTGCCCAGCCTCACTGTGCAGAAGGACTATCTGGGGCTGCACACACGGCACGCCCAGCATCTCTCTCCCAGATAACTGGGTCCAGTTGGTCTGGGCTACAGCCTGAACATCAGTGTTTTTAGAAAGCTTTCCAGATGATTCCACACCACAGTCAAGGTAGAGAATCACAAGAATCAAGGTGGACCTCAACTGCTTGGTTTGAATCCTTGATCTGAGAACTTCCACAAAGTTCTTGCCTGGTCTATGCTTCAGTTTCCAACTCTGGTAAAATGGGAACCTACATCATTGCATTATTGTGAGGCAAAGTATCTATTCATCTGTATTCACATACATATGCATACATTTGGATATGTATATTTGCATATACGTAGACCTCCCCCCACATATATACATACACAAACACGTATATATAGCTTTCATAGCTCCCTGTTAATTACTGACTTTGAAAACTTCTCACTCTGTTGGGTCATCTGAACATCTCATCATTGTCCTTTCTATTCCTCTATCTTAGCCAGATGGGATCATTTTGCTCCTCGAATTGCAAACCTTGCTTTCCCACCTCTGTCAGCAATTTCCCAAATCCTGAAAGACGGAGCGCTCAGCACAGTCATGAGGCTCCCATGTGTGAGTGACGCTGTGCTCAGGTGCAACAGTGAAGGACAGCGCCTGTGTCTCTCCCTAGGTCGTGAGGCTTTGCCGGGAGTGCCTGGAGAAGCAGGAACAGGTGTTTGCCGACACCAACCTGTACACACTGCGGATGCTCAGCGTGGTTTCTGAGGTCCTCTCCTACCTCCAGGCCTTCCAGGAGGCTGCGCACTATGCCAGGAGGATGGTGGATGGCTATATGTACGTGATGACCACAGAACTCAAATGGTTTCTGAAAGCGCGTCCATTCCAGTCATGGCAGACAGATGTTGCTACCCTTCCTTCTGTAGCTGCAGCAGTGACCAGTGATTGGTCATAGTTCTTTTTACAACTGAGTTTAAAAAAAAAAAATCAGGGTACCCTGAGCAGTCATGTCTAAACAGTTAGGGTTGGGCCCTGAGATGAAGCCCATGTGTCACCTCTGGTCTTTTCTAGATCCTCATTTATCACTTGGGAGGCATCTTCTGCTTTTGATAATCTTAAGGCTAAATGAAGCTTGATTTTAAGTGCTTGGAAAGTTCTTTTCTTCCTAAGAACAGAAGCCTGCCTGTGGCTTCCTTTCTATTGTTTGTTTTTTACTGAGAAAGAGTGAGAGAGGAAGGAAAAGAGATGGATCAGTCATCCTTACTTATAAATTATAAATGCAATTGCCTTTCCTTCCTTCCACCAATATCTTTCCTTGTATAGTTATTGTATCCACATTGGCAGATGAATTTGTATTTCTGACAAAACGAGTAACTTGATGCAAGAATTTGCATTTCCTTAAAAGAATGTTACTTATTTTTTAAAAATGCAGGCAAATGGTAGAGCATGATAGAAGGGTGCCCTGCCCAACTGGTGAGAATGCAATGCTCTTCCAAGAAGGAACATCAAGTTAGTTTTTTCCCTTGAACTTCCTATCGCTGTCTTGGGAGACGGCCCAGTGCTCCTGGGGGATGCCAGCCTCCTGTGACCAGGAGCAGAGCACGACCCTGGCCCTTTCTATGTGGGGATGTGGCTTGGTGGTCCAGGTCAGAGTCCCAGCTCTCACGGCTCCCCTGTGTGGGAAGTTCACCAACTCTCTGTGCCTCAGTCTCCCCTTCCTCCGGCAGGCAGATGCCTCCCAGCGCTAGGAGGAGGAGCAGATGGACTTAATCAATGGGGGCACTTTAGAAGTTGTTAAATGATGTGCAGGTGTAAGGACGGTCATAATGACTCTCTGTGCCCCCACAGGAAGCTCTACCACCCCAACAACGCCCAGCTGGGCATGGCTGTGATGCGAGCAGGGCTGACCAACTGGCACGCTGGTCACATTGAGGTGGGGCACGGGATGATCTGCAAAGCCTACGCCATTCTCCTGGTGACACACGGACCCTCCCACCCCATCACCAAGGACTTAGAGGCAAGTGGCATCTTGAGGCTGGGCTCTCCCGGCCCGCTCGAGCTCTCTGAGGATGAGAGAGCTACTCCAGCCAGACCTGGCTTTAGGGAAGTCCCTAGATTCCCACTGGATCTGGCGGGCCCTTAGAAATGCCTTAGCTATCCCCTCTTATTGTACATATGAGGAAACTGAGGCTCAGGCAGGGGGAGTAACCTGGCTATAGTTATCTAGTGGGTTGATGGCCAAGCTGAGGCTCGAGCCCTGAGTCTGCTGTATCAGATACCCTGAGCCTGGGCCGAGCAAACCTGAACAGCAGTGTGCATGTGTGTGTATGTGAGTGTGTGTCGGTGTGTGCAGTCATTGCCATTAGTGAGTCTTCTACACGGAGTGGAGTTTGGGATCAAAGACTCTGGGGTCAGATCACTAGGATTCACCAGGATTCAGAGTTTTCACCTCTGACAGTTTCCAGCCTTGTTATTTTGCAACTATGGACTGGCTAGGCCTCTGTCTCCGCATAGGTAACTGGGGGGATGAGGGTGGGGTGTGGCAAGGTTCAGTGAGCTGATGGGTAAAACATTCTTAGAACAGTGGCTGGCAAGCCGTATGATCTTTATTGCTGCTCGTCCCCTTTGTGTTCTGAAGGGCCAGCTTATTTGCGAGTGACAGGGCTGTCCTAAGATGCTGTAGGGAAAGCAGACAGGTGTTGGTGTTGTGGCAGATATTGTTACAACATGTATCGAAATGACTACATTGAAGACCAAGGTGCTCTCCAGTATGAATGTTTCTTTCTTTCCTATGTCCCCAGTTTCCTCATCTATCAAATGTAAACAATGTACTAGACCTTCAAAGTTGATGTGAGGAATCAAATGGGGCAGAAAGATGGAAGGACCTGACTTTACATCTAGCAGAGTAGCTATCAAAGGCAGTATAATTACCAGACTTATTCTTTATGGTAGCCTCAGTTCCTAGACCACACCTGGCCCTTGACAAATATTCCTCAAATGGACACTGGGGAGACCAAAGGCTTTTCTGTGTGTCACACAGTACAATCTTCCCGGCCCACCGGAATGCACGATGAAATCTCATCCACTTCGTGGGTGGGCAAACCGAGGGCGGAAGTGGTTATGTCGCTTGCTTGAGGTCGCATAAGCGGTAAATTCAGGAGCCTGTCTAAATCCGGGTCCCCACTTAGAAGTTTCTGAGAAAAACATTTTCTCTGTTGAGAACTGTTGCTCCAGCTACTCTCTCGGGGCAGATTTTCTCTCCCTAACAAACAGGATCCACTGCCACTACACAAGCCCACAATGGATGAATGGTGTGTGTGTGTGTGGGTGTGTGTGTGTGTGTGTGTGTGTGCGCGCGCACGTCTTCTGAGGAGCAAGTTGAATGTCAGTAACACTCACTGTCTGAGGTCAGTCAGGAGCCGACATGTCCTGGGTGCTTCTCTTCACTGCCTATGGTGCATCCGTGTCCCACAGGCCATGCGGGTACAGACAGAGATGGAGCTGCGCATGTTCCGTCAGAACGAGTTCATGTACCACAAGATGCGCGAGGCCGCCCTCAACAACCAGCCCATGCAGGTCATGGCCGAGCCCAGCAGTGAGCCAGCCCCAGCTCTGTTCCATAAGAAGCAGTGAGGACCTGGGGCGGGGAGCGACCCGGCTGGGGAACAGGGGGGAGATTCTGGACGTGGTGGGTCTCTGCAGAGACCCTTGATGAGGAAATTCTCCACCTTGTGGCTGAGGGCTGCACTGCCCTTGATCTCTGATGCTGTTTTGGTTCAACTTATTTTAATTCAATTTCACTCCATGTCATCTTCACAGAATTCCTCCTACAAATATGTATTGGCTGTTACATCCTAGCACCCAATAAAGGAACTTGGATGTAGTTGGGTATGGAGGCAAAATGTAAATGAACAATTAAAGCACAGTGTGATACAAATGAAATGGTGAACTGCATGGAGAGAGGGGTAGTGCAGAGAAAGGTGTGTGTTTGTTACATGTCTGATGCATGTGTTATGTGTGCATGTGCAGTGGGGTGGTCATGCAGAGGATGCATCCAAGCTGAGGGTGCCTCTAAGTCCCCGGCACCCTGCTGGCTCCTCACCTGTCTGTGCAGATGACTCTGGGGCTATTGGCCTCAGACATGGTCTGGAATATTCAGATTTGGAAGACTAGGGTGGGTGATACCCATTTCCTCAGGCTAATGTGGAGTTCTGAGGAAGGGCTGTGCTTGGCCTTTTAAGATCTACTCAGAGAGCTGAAAACCCATCAGAATGGTGCAATGTAGAATGAGGTAGTGTCTTGCTAACCGTCCCAACATCTCAGTTCAATCTGAGATCCAAGTATAATCTTAGAAATAATTCTAGAACACACAAGAAAGGGATTGTTTCCCTTCCTCACGCTTGTCTCCAGGCCTTATGGCTGTCTGTATGCGGGGGCTGCTTAATACAATATCTGAGATTTTTCTGGCCATTGGCATAGGAGGATTGAAGAAGTCATTCCTGGGTGAATCTTTTCAGGGTGAAGCAGGGTGAACACATACATGATGATCATGGGTCCAGAAGATTTGACTCTGTTTTCCCTGCTTAATTTCTTTTGCTGCCCATTACCTGGGGGCTTCTGCTCTTTGCATCAGAAGGAGCACTCTTCTTATCTGGGTTAGGACTCATTAGAAGTGTGGCAACTTTATCCTCCTTTTCTGGGAGGCGCTGTGATTTCCATCTGATCAGCGAAATTCTTGGGAATCAACCAATCCCAAGCACAGCTGATTATGTTCTGCGACTCCAGATTTCTCATCAAAGTTTTTGGGAGTCCCAGAACCCAACTCCCCAGATGGAGGTACCGCCAAGACTTCTACACGTTCTTGACCTACCATTGACCCCAGAACTCTGCCTAACATCTTGAAGTCAAGTGATCCCACCAAGGTCCATATTTGTTTTCCCTGCCTAAAATGCTTGCTCCTCCATCCCACCTTTCACCCCCAGAATAACACACTGTCTCCCTTTGACCCCTGTCTAGTGGCTGGAAACTATGCAAATGGGTCACTTCTATAAGAGAATGTACCTGACATTTGGCTGCTTGTGGAGGACACTTTCTTCTCTAGAAGGTTTTATAGGAATTCCAACAGTTCTTCAAGGCCACATCCCACAGATGAGACAGCACTGATGTTCTCCCCGGGTTCCAGCAAGCACATTGAAATTATTATGCTTGTCCCCTCTTTTAATGCCCTTAGTCATTGTTGTCTGCTCACCCACTGGTCTTTCTCCCACATTCATGTCATTTTTCCCCATCCCATCATTGTAAATTCGTCATCTTCAATGAACTGTGCTGTGCCTCTGCTCCCCACCCCTTCCCTCTCAGACCCTGGAACCCGAGTCCTTCTCTCTCACCAAAGCTACAGTCTGCACCTGTGCCTGGGAATCCTTGCTCACCTGTGTCTTTGAGACCTTGGTAATTATATTCCTTCTCCTTCCTGGATTCTTCACCTTGTCCACACCAGCATGCTTTAATGCAGTAGATAAACATGCGGAGGACTCTTGGACCATAATCTTCATTCTTTCTTCATTCTTTTGGTGTATAGTTCTCATCTGTTTATCTTCACTTTCCATTTCTTTCAGAATTCACTGCAAACTGGCTTCCATTCCTGCCTCTCCACTAAAATGGCTTTTACCAAGATCAACTCTATGGGTCGTTGTTAGTCCTTACATTATTTGACCTTTCTCCATGAAAAACACTCACGGACCTTGATTTCTGTGACCCCCGCATCCTTGGGCTGTCCTCTGACGTGGTTTCTCAAGCTCCTCCACTGGCCCGGTTTCTCCACTTGCCCCTGAGGGGTTGGCATTTCTGAGGTTGGCTCTGACTTTGGTTCATCCTCTTCTCACCCTGCACATGCTCTCTGTGTGAGCTTAGGCAGGTCCTTTCTGCAATGTCCACCTGGAGGTTGGTGACTCTCACATCTCCACTCCTGACCTTGCACTTGAGCTCTAGCTCTGCACATCCTCTCGGATGTTCTGTGAACACATCAAACTCTGCATGTCAGTAATGAGACTCTTTTTCCTTTCCCCACATGTATTACCCTGAGAACGCCACTCAAAAACATCACCTCCTCCACCAGATTCTGAGCTCCTGGAGGCAGAGGCTGTGTCTATTAATCTTTCTATCCCCAGAACCTAAAACAGGTCATGGGAGATTGTAGGTGCTCAGTAAATGTATGTTGAATGAGTGAATTAATGACCAATTGGGTGAATTTGCTTTTCTCAGAGCAAAACAGTTTTTATGTTAAAGCAGTCAACAAAGCCCATTAAACCCTCTGCTTTTCCAAGCAAACAAGTGTGGCCTCTTTCTTTCTTACAATTTTTTAGAGCTGTGCTGTCTCCTAGAACTTTCTGTGATGATGGACATGAATCTTATCTGTGCTGTCCAATCTGGTCGTCAATAACATCATGTGAGCTGGGGATTTAGCTCAGTGATTAGAGTGCTTGCCTTGCAAGCACAAGGGCCTGAGTTCAATCCCCGGCACCACAAAAAAAAAAAAAAAAAAAAAAAAAAACCAAACAAAAAAAACAAAAAAAAACAAAAAACATCATGTGATTACTGAGCTTTTGAGTATGGTTGAGGAACAGAATTGTTAACTGTGTCTAATTTCAATTAATTTATGTTTAAATATCCAAAGTGGCCAGTGACTACTGTATAAGATTGTGCAATTTTAGAGAGATATTTTAGTGTAGTTTTTAAGAGCATGGACACTGAGGAAACTAAGTTTGCCTTCATCCCAGCTCTCTTATATTGGTTGTGTGACACTGGACTGATTAACTCATCCATGTGTTGGTCAGCTTTCCATCACCGAGACAAAGTATCTAGTGTGAGTCAACTTAAAACAGGAAACATTTATTTTGGCTTACAGTTTTGGAGGTCTCAGTTCATGGTTGGTTGTCTCCAATAGCACGGTACAGGAAAACTGCTTTACTTATGGCATTCAGGAAGCAGAGTGCAGAGGAAAAGCCAGAGAAGAAGAGGCTGGGGACAAGATATGTATCCTTCAAAGGCGTTTTCCACTGACCTATTCCTCCAGGTGGCCCCACTTTCTAATAGCCCATTGAGCAATGAACTCATCAATGGACTTCATGATTCAGTTCCCTCTCTGGGGTCCCTCTCTGGGGTCCATCCCTGAACAGGCTGCACTGGAAAGCAAGGCCTTGATACATGAGTCTATGGGCCATGCTTAAACTGACAGCCCATTCAGTAGTCTCCTCGTTTCTCCCTCTGCATTGGGGTGCTGCGAGGACTCATTTTCTTAAAGATAAAAAAGTGCTCAGAGCAGTGCCTGTCCTGTCCGAAGTCCTCGGTTGACTGTGTGTTGTTATTACACTGCTTCCAGCCATGTTCCCTCTGGGGTGTCCCTTCTCCTAACTAGAAAGCCCAGGTGAGGGGCAGAAATAAACAGGGGTGTGCTGAAGTCAGCTACGAGAGTTGACCCTGCAGAGCTCTTCCCAACTCTGCATTCCTCACACTTATGACTTCAAATTGGCCACGGCGGAAATTGGCTAATAGGCTTAGAGTACATTAAATTGATCTAGTACAAAAGGAGTTTTCCTACATGGGAGTAACAGAGTGAATAGTTAGAATGCTGGAGTCTTTACTTAAACTGGGGTGAACTCTGCATTGTGAAATTTCTACCGCCTCAGCCCACACAAAATATATGTAAGACCTCTGCTTAGCACTCTTTATCCGAAGCCAAATGCCCACCACACTGCCAGTGTATCCACAAATAACACTTGTTAAAGGCTATTGCTTTTACACAAGGGAATAAATACAGACCTTCCTTGTCTAATGACTGAGTTCTGTTCCTGTGACTAGGCCACTAGATGAATTGGTTGCTAAATGAGGAATTGTATATAGTACGCACATTACAAATTCAGAACAAAGAAATGGTCAAAGGAAACTCCAACTTGATGACTTTACTTTTTTAGGGGAGCTTCTGGAGATCAAATTCAGGGCCTTGTGCTCTATCACTTGAGCTAAATCCCAAACCCCTTGATGACTTGACTTTTATTTGCATAACTCTTACATGCAGCACTGTAATGTATAACAGAACATGAAACCACGGTACTGTACCGTACAGTACAAGCAGCAAAAATTACAGTGCTGTATAAGCAAGGTGTAGTATACAAAAAAAGAGGTCAAGGCTCTATAAACAAGATTTTCAGAACTGTACAAAAGAAAAGGGATCATAAGTCCAATTGGTGTGTTGTTAAATCCAAACAGGGCCTCTCGGTCTTAAGTCTAAATAGTCATTAAACATACAGGCTGCTAAAGGAGGAATGTCTGTGTAGTTGAGACCTTCACTGTGGCCAAAGTGATTTTTCTATAATGCATTTCATATCAGGTTACTCTTAGA
>PVJO010015287.1:0-45463 GCA_004026905.1 Hystrix cristata | reverse complement strand
TTCTCGAATGACTAGTGATGTTGAACAATTAATTTACTGGAGAATAGAATAGGAAGAACCCTCGAAGACATAGGGGTAGGAAAAAAATTTATGAACAAAACCCAGACTGCACAGGAAACAATACAAAGAATCAGTGCTTGGGACCACATGCTATTAAAAAGTTTTTGCACAGCAAAAGAAATCACCAATAGAGTAGGGCAAAAACCCACAGACTGGGAAAAAATATTTGCTAGCTATCCATCAGACAAAGGTCTAACCTCTAGAATATACAAAGAACTCAAAAAATTAAACCTCCCAAATTTAAAGACCCAATCCAAAAATGGACAACTGAAATGAATAAACATTTCTCAGATGAAGAAATAAAAATGGCAAATAAATATATGACAATGCATTTTTAATAAGGGCTAAATGGATAAAGGATAACCTTTTGATATTTGGAATGATTGGCTGTTTGCAAAAACAATGAACAGGGATCCATATATTACAGCATATATTTTAAAATATCATATGTGAACATATACCTAAATTTAAAATATAAATCTATAAAACTTTTAATGAAAATATGGGAAAAACAGTTACTTTGAGTTTTGAAAAGATTGTTTTTAAACAGAGCTCAAAAATCAAGAAAATTTATTTATAAAAGAAAAAGTCAATAAATTTGACTTTATAAAAATTAAAATTTTAACCTCCTCAAAAGACACTGTTATAACCATAAACGATAAGCTGCTTTGTGAAAAAAAAATTTGACAAATATACTCTATAAAGGCCTTGTAACAAGTGTATGCAGAAATCTTTCAACTCAACATTGAACGAGTACAACTCTCAAATAAGTTTGAACACGGCCAAAGAAAAACATGTATCATTAAAAAAGATTTATACATCAAAAGTAAGTACAGGAAAAGACACTCAAAATTATTAATTATTAGAGAAATGCAAATCAAAATTACAATGACATATCTGGTAAACTTGTAGGATGGCTAAGATATAAAGAGTTAGATAACGCTAATTGCCAAAGGGAATGTGCAGAAATAGATACTCTCAAATACCACTGGTAAGAATGTGAAATGGTACAACTGCTTTATAAATACTGAGAGAGTTTTTTTTTTTAAAGTGTTGGATACACTTCCACCATGTCATGTAGCTGCTCCACTGTAATGTTCTATTTATTCAACAGAAATAAAAGAGTAGGCCAGTTAGATTTTGCATCTGTATTTATTTATGTATCTGGATAGGAAATACAAAGTTACTGGTTAAGAGAACAGATCAATTGTGTACTCCCAGAACACCTTAGTTTCATTTCTTCATTTCTTCATGTAATTCTAGTGCTCCAAGGACCACGAGAGTGAGAGCCAGTGAGGACAGTGGTTTGCACCATGGGAGATTAATTCCCAAATTCAGAATTTCAGAGTTTATATAAGGCAGTTGGTCAAAACAACCCTCTTTTGGAGAGGGAGAGCGAGAGATTTGCTTTAGACTGTATGGAGCCAAAGCAAATTCTAGCCGCAGAAGGGACATCTGGTCTCTAGGTCCATTACCCTTTCAATGGAAGTGAATGACGGCCGGCCGTGGGTATCTCCAAGGGGATTTCTAGTTTTAGGGTTGCTGCTCAATCATCCCTTAAACCAAGTACCAGTATTCTTTGTTAGAAAGCCCCGACCATTCAGAAAAGCAAAAAAAATTTATGGAGCATTGTTCTCTGATAATGTCTGTACAAAATATGAACATAAATGTTCATAACAACTTTCTGCAGCCTTAAACTGGACACAACACAAATGTCTAACAGACCATTAAACACATGATTGTGGGCTATCCATACAAATGAATAACAGCAATAAAAAGAAATGAACTATTAAAATATGCAGCTATAAGAATGAATCTCAAAAAATTGTGCTGAATGAAAAATGCCCAATCATGAAATTCATACAAGATGATTTTATGTACATAAAACATTAGCAAAGACAATTTATAGTGACATGAAGCAGAGTAGTGATTCCATGGAGGGATGTGGAGAGGGATTGTATAGGTAGGGTTGGAGGAAGAATTACAAAAGAGTACAAGAAAACTTTCAAGTATAATGTATGTATTCTCAATTGTGATGATTGTTTCGATATTATACCAAAACTCATTAACTTATGCATTTTAAAAATATGTGCAGTTTATCTTACATCAGTTTTACCTGTTTTCAAAATCAGCACTCTAGACATTAGAGAGTTATTTCTTGGAATTTCTGGTTTAGAGTTACATTGGGAAAGGAAAGACAAAAATAAATTTTTCTACTGTCAGAGAGATTAAAGGCCACAGTGTTCAAGGTCTTCACATTCACACTTAATCTGGAGGCTGTAGCTAGAATAAAGTGGTGTTGTTCTGGGCACCAGTGGAGCCTGGAGCTGAAAAATTTCATGGGACTGACTGAGCCACAGTTTTTGATATGATCCTAGTAACCTGGTGTAGTGAAAGTGGAAAATTCGAGTTCACTTGCAAGTCCCGAATTAATTATTGACCTTGTATAAATCGTTTAACTTTTTCTACTATAAAGTTTTTGTATGTTATTCCTATTTTAGTAAAAACAAAACAACCGCTATGTATTTATATAGTGTTTTGACAAATTGGTAGTGCATTTCATGAAAAGTATTTTAACATTTAATCTTCAAAACAATACTGTGAGGTATCACTAACTAATGGGGGAGATCCAGCCTTGTAACAGGAACTCACCCACTGTGTTTGTCTCTTCAGTCCAAAGCTCTATCAGCAGACTCACTACCACTTCACAGTCAGGACTGCCTTCGTCTATCCTGTCTTCTCCCCTCCTACTGGAACCTCCAATTGGCTAAATCCAAACGGGAACAGAGGGCAAGAGCACTCTGGGGATGCAGTCTCCTGAGGTTAAAGCTCAGGGGAAGTAAAGATAGAGAATGAGTATGGTGAGGGTAGACCGAACAGAATAAGCCCAATTCCCCTGCTCACACTTAAATTCTACACGTCTAGAAACTCGTAACTAATTTGCCTCGTAACAGTGTTCCTTATACTGAAGTCTGTTTTAAGCTCTTGGTTGGAAAGATGTCCTAAATCCAAATGCAGGCGTGAATTAGACCTTCATCATTTTGAACCATGTTCTTAAACATGCTATTCTCTGATCTCAATTTTCTTCTTCTGTAAAATGGGATTAATGAAATGCCTGGTAGATAGTAGGGGATTCAATAAATGTTAGGTCCTATTTTCCCTTCTTAGATTCTCAGATTTAACACAGGGTTAATATATATATATTTTGGTTTTCTACTTTGAATGTCACTTATCTTACTTCCTCCTTGTGATTGTTCATTTTCAAGACTTTTGCCAAATTGTACTAAGTTTAATATTACTCATTATCAGATAAGTCCACTGCAAAAGAGCTGAAATTGGAATGATCCATTCTGTGCTATTTTGTTGACCATATATCAAGATCGTTAATTTTTATTCCAATTCATGATGACTTAACTCATATGTGATAATAATAAACAACTGCTGCCAGGTGCAGTGGTGCACACCTGTACTCCTAGCACTTGGGAGGCTGAGGCAGGAGGATTGGCATGAGTTTGCGGCCAGCCCGCAACACATTGATTTCACCTGAACTACATAGTGAAGCTCTGTCTCAAAATAACAAGCAAACAAAAATCAAATAAAATAAATTACAAAATAAAGCTGTTAAAGAAGGAGATCCTCTGGTAAGTAAGCAGTGGTATAATTCTGTCAGCCCTGCTCCCCAAATTGGTTTTTTCTGTTCATTTGTGTATTTATGAATTATCCTACTTGACAAAATTTACTTGTAACTCCCAAACTAATACTGCAGTGCTTTTAGAATCATTTGTGGACATATGAAAAGCTGTATGACAAATCTGTTCCCCAGCTGCCACATCCAAGCTGAGGTTGACAGTCCACCTTCTCATTTCAGCTCTTACACTATAAACAAATTCTTTTTTCCAGATCTATTTAATGCAACTGGATTTTTTTTAAACTTTTTTCCATATTTTTTGGTTGTGTCAGTCACCATTTCAGGACAAAATACCTGACACCTGAAACTTGAAAAGCTACTTTTGGCTTATGGTTTCAGATGTTCAGTCCCTGGATAACTGGCATCAGAGCAGGGTCGTCATGATGAAAGGTGTGGCAGAGAGGAGCTGGTCACCTCATGGGAGCCAAAAACAGAAAGGATGCAAGAGAGAGCCAGAAAAGAAGGCATCGGGCAGATCTGGACCTCCAGATCACACCCACGTGACCCAGCTGACACACAGGTGGGCTTCACTGATCTCCCTGGAGTCTCTCAGGCTGGCTGAGTTGACAATCAGGATTAGCCATCATACTGCTAATTTAACCTTTCAAATGTCCCCTAGTGTGATAGTGAAGCTCTGTCTAGTGTCCCAAAACACAAGTAAGCTGGGATATAGTGGATGCAGAAAAATACTAGTGTTATGTCAGTCAGGTGTTAGCTATAGTGCAGTTTACCATGAGTTTAACATTAATAAACCCATAATACTGCATATCCAATAAAAAGGAGGAAAATTTTCTCTGATCTGTGTGCAAGGTCACGTGAGGGCTAAAGTAACATCTACAGTGTACATGACTATAGAAAAGTGACTGTATTTATAAATTCTTGAGAGAATTTTTTAAATGTATTGGTGGATAGCATGTTGTGAAGTTGAAAGTCAAAAAGTTTTGGTCACATTACCCAGCATTAGGAAAATGCTAAACCATTCTCGGTGTTGAGTGATTCACATACAACAAAAGCTGTATGGTGTGAAAAATTTAAACTCTCAGGTGAGGCAGGTTCTGCAGATCACAGTTCTGTAGAAGAGTTTTAAAAATACCTGGTAAGTGTTAAAGAGGGAAGGTTATGTGGAAGAACAACATCCAAAATGCCATGTGCATTTGTAGACTCCTTTGCAACTTCCCTTGTTCAACAAGCCATTCTCATCAAGACTGAAAACCAAGGCACTCTAGGACTCTATGCTTAGAAAACTATAATACCTAGACTGCAGGTAATTAGGGCTTTCCCTTTTGTTTAGTATATATGTTTGAAGTACACGATGTTTGCATTCATCTTAGAGAGTGGGTACATGTTCTTAAAATATTTTGAGTCTTTTATTCCCCTTCCACTCCCTATTTACCTCCCTTCCTCTATCTCTAGATCCCCTCTCCCCACTATTTCTATTATTATTTTCATGTTTGTGGCTTATAAAGATTACATTCATTGTGAATAGTTGGTACATGTACATGACACATTTTAAATCTTTTAATGTCCCCTTCCTCTGTCCCTCAGTCCCTTGGTCCCCTTCCAATTTCTAAAAGATGCATCTCCATATTTCCTTTTATTATCTTTTATTTTGCTCTTTATTTGTACTTTGGATTACTCAAGTGAGAAAAACCATATGCTGTTTAAGTTGTGTGTCCAATTTATTCCTCTAAACATTGTTTTCAAGATGTATTCATTTTCTTACAAATCTAATTTATCCTGCTTTATAGCTGAGTAGTATTCCATTATGTGTAGATACTACATTTTTCTTGTCCATTCATCTGTTGATAGACATATAGGCTGCTTCCAAGTTTTAACTATAATGAATTGTGCTGCTATAAGCATTGGTATACATGTATCTTTGTAATATGATAGCTTTAATTCATTCACAAAGATACCTAGAAAGAGACTAGCTGGATCAAATAAAATTGCTAGTTTTAGTTCTTTGAGGAATCTTCATCCTGACTTTCATGGTGATTGCAGTTTTCATTCCCACCAACAATGTAGAAGGGCTCAGTTGCCATGCAGTATTGTGTGAAAAATTAAAATATCTAGATATTGAAATATCTGGACTTTAGGTAATTGAGATTTAAAACACTTGTTCTCTCTGGCTACATTACAATCTACTTGGGTAATTTTCTACTAGCGACACAAACTTGACTTGGAGAGGGTGATGTCTTAGATATTTTATTATTTTTAGAGGAATTTAAGACTATTACAAATCTCCAAATTGAAAAGAACAGAATAGTTGACACGGGTTTTAGAGGCTTCTTGCATCAGATTCAGAGTTACATGTGCAGCACATGGTGGGCATGACTTAGAACTTGTAATGAGGCAGTTACACTGGTGCATTACTATACATTTATTTAAAAACTGTATGAACAAATCAGTATTATTATGCTTGTGGTAAATTGTTATGATCCTTTATTCTCCCTTTTCTTACACTTAATAGATATTTTCTGTGATCTTAGTTCTTGTTGCCATGCGTTAAGCAATTTACTTATAAAAAGATACGACAGTCGTTGAACAGGTAAATAAGATCACACAGCATTTAACATGCTAAGAAATTCCATTTCAGCTTTTCAAACTTAGTATTAACCATCTGTGAATTTATGGCTGCAGAACTAGCCGTATGTTTAAATTCTTTCTCTTATCCAGTCTTCACAGTTTTTGAAAAATATCTTTGAATGCTATTGTTCAAATAGCCTAGGAAATACATCTCAAGATTTTTTTTTACATTTAAAAAATTTAAAAATACAGACCATTTATTTTGAGGGAGTTTGATTTTAGTGATCAATAATAAATTTTTCATTGTATTGCAATGAACATTTTTAAAGCGAGGGTTTATATCTGCTTATAATTTGTAATTATTCAACAAGTTCAGCAAAATCTAGAAAATTTACATATGTAATGTATGTAAAACTGAAGCACATTATTTTCATTTTCTAAAAGTTCTTTCTAATTATACATTTGGCAAGCATAGGATATTTCACGTTGAACTTGATAAAGACTGTTAAATTGACTTTTTACTTTATATGAAAACTTTTATTAGTCTATTGCCAAAAGCATGATCTTGATTTATTGGTTTCTAGTTTCATTAGCTTCTAATATAAATAGCACTTTTAACTGCTAAAAATATTTTTTCAGTTTTATATGAGCACATCCATGTTCATAACAGCATGATTCCCAATAGTCAAAAGGTGGAAGTAACCCAAATATCTGTCAGTGGATGAAAGGTTAAACAAAGGATGGTACACAATAAGATGGACTGTTACTCAGCCTTAAATGGAAGGAAGTACACATATTATAACATGGATGAAACTTACAGAAATTATGCCTAGTAAAATAAGCCAGGCACAAAAAGACAAAGATTGTGTATTCCACTTTATATTTTATTTAGAATAATCAATCGCTAGAAACAGAAAATGGAAATGGGATTTCAGGGGCTTGGAGGAAGAGAAAATAAGGAATTTTTGTTTGATGTTTAAAGAGTTAGTTTTGCAAGATGAAGCACTTCTGGAGATGATGGTCCAACAATGTGAATACCCTTAACTCTTTCGAACTGTATATTTACATATAGTTGAGTTGGTAAATTTAAGTTATGTGCCCCCCTACAAAAAATGAAAAATTTATTTGAGGGGATTGGTGAAATCCTCATGTTACCATTTTAATCATATATACCATTGCTTTTAAATAAACATCAATGTAAAAATTCCCTTTACCACTGAAATATTATGAACAGATAAGTATATTGTTTTATAATTAAGTAAATTTATCTTGTGTGTGTTTATATTTATTTTATAATCCTACAAATACTGTGTCAATTAGTAAAAATTAAAATCTCTGCTCAAGAAATGTTTATAGTAGTGCTCTAACCTGCACGGTGTAATAGAGATGGAAGTTACTCATTGTGTCTTTCTTAGATATTCATGAAATTGAAGATGGGCAAAAAAAAAAAAACATATGTAGCATCTAGAGGTACTGGAGGCTGAACACAACACTCAGACTGAGTGGAAATTCTCATATGGAGAAATATGTACAACCCAGCCACACGCCAAATGCTACTTACCAAAAAGACCCCTTCATGACAGAAGATATTCTACCCAACTATTTCACAAATCTCAACATAGAAACACAATGAGGAAATGAGGAAACAAGGCAACAAAATGACTCCAAAAATGTATAACTCCCCAAACACTGATCCCACAGATTATAAAGTAGACTTCCAGACAAATAATTTAAAAACTAATACTTAAAATGGCCATTGAGATCAAAGAGAGATGAGTAGGTAGCTAAATCAATTACTAGAATAATCAGTAGGTTCACAGAAGATACAAATAAGCAACTGTTTGAATTAAGGAAGATTATACAGGATATGAGGATCACTTCATCAAAAATATAGAGATTTCAATCCAAGAAAGAACCAAGCATAAAATAAATACTACCTGACATAAAAGGACAGTTAGAGCTCAATACAATTATAGTAGGGGACTCTGACACCCCATTTACAAATAGATGGGTCAACTAGACAAAAAAATCAGCAAATAGACATCAGAATTAAACTACAATGTGTATCAAATGAACTTAACTAATATTTGTAGAATGTTTTATCTAACATCAGCAAAGTACACTTTCTTTCTAGTATCCCATGGAACTTTCTCCAAAAGAGATCATATTTTAGGACATTAAGCATATCTCAATAAATATAAAAATATTAAAATGATCCAAGCCATCATATTAGATGGTGGAACAAAATTAGAAATAAATGGCAAAAGAAATCCAGAAACTACACAAACACATGGAGGTTGTATAATATGCTCTTAAGTGATCAATAGTCACTGAAGAAATAAAGAGAGAGATTTTAAAAATTTCTAGAATCAAACCATAATACAATGTCATACTACATGCCAGAATCTGTGGGACACAATAAAAGTAGTTCTACAAGGGGAATTTTGCTATGATTGCCTACACAAGAAAAACCCGGTGAGTCCAAACAAATGACCTAATGGTGCATCTCAAAATCATAGAAAACAAGAGCAAACCAAACCCCAAACAAGCAGAAGGAAAGAAAGAATAAAGATCAAAGTAGAAATGAATAGAACTAAAATGTAAGAAAGCATGCAAAGGATCAATGAATCGGAGTTAGTTCACTAGTAAGATAAACAAAATTGATAAACCTTTAGACAAACATACCAAAACAAAGAGAGACAAGATCCAAATTAATAAAATTAGAAATGAAAAAAGCAACATTACAGCAGACACCACTGAAACCCACAGGATCATCACAAGTTATTTTCAAAATTTATATCTGAAAGTTTGGAGAATTTTGAAGAAATGGATAAATTCCTAGACACATATGGCCAACCTAATTAATCCAAGAAGACATACAAAATTTAAACAGATCAATAACAATGAAATTGAAGCAGTGATTAAAACTCTAACAATTAGAAAATGCCCAAGACCAGAGGGATTTTCTGAATTTCATTTGGAATCAGAAAGTCCAGGATTAGTCAAAGCAACCCCTAGCAAGTATAGCAATGTCTGAGGCATCGCTAACTGAATTTTAAGCTACATAGGGAGGAAAAAAACACATAGGAAGGAAAAAAATACATGATACAGGCACAAAAACAAAAATGTGAACCAATAGAATAAAATATAAAATTCAAGAACAAACCCAAGCTGTCTGATTTTTGACAAAGAAGCCAAAAACAAATGCTGAAGAAAAGATAACCTCTTTAACAAATAGCACTGTGAAAGCTGAATATCTAAAGGCAGAAAATAGAAACTAGATCCCTAGCCATACTGTGTACTGAAATTAGATCAAAATAGATTGAAGGCCAAGATATAAGACCAGAAGCATTCAAACTGCTGAAGACAGCGTAGTGAAACACTTACAGCCATAGGAACAGGCAAAGACTTCCTGAGCCAGTAGCACAGGAAATAAGATCAGTATCAAGAAATAGAACTCCATCAAATTCATGAGCTTCAGCACAGCAAAGAAAACATCTAAGAGAGTGAACAGGCAACCCACTTGGAGACAATCTTTGCTAGGTACTCTTCTGGTAGAAGATTAATATCACAAAATAATTAACTCCTATAACACAATGAACTCAAAAAAATGTGAGCAAATGAACTGAATAGATGCTTCTTCAAAGACATTAGAATGGCCGAAAAGTATATGAAAAGTGTTTAACACGTCTAGCCATTCAACAAATACAAATTAAAACTTGACTGAGATTCCATATCACCCTACTCAGAATGGCTATTATCAAGAATACAAAGAATGAATGCTGGCAAGGGTACAGGGGAAAAGGAACCCTTCTACTTGTTGGTGCACATATAGACTAGTACATCCACAATAGAAACCAGTACACAGATTGCTCAAAAGACTAAACACAGAAATATCATTTGACCCAGCTATACCACTCCTGGGCATATTCTAGAAAGAATTAAGGACTGCATACTATAGTGATACATGCATAACCATGTTTGTACCAGGGCACTTTGCAACAGTTAAGCTGTGTGAATAGCCTAGATGCTTTTCAACAAATGAATAGATAAAGAAAAGGTGATATGTATATAAATATTACTCACTCATAAAGAATAAAATGCTATCATTTGCAGGAAAATGGATGAAATCAGAAACCATCATGTTAAGTGAAATTAAATATACTCAGAAAGTTAAATACTTCCTTTTTCTCATCTATGAAAAACCTAAAAAATGCATAAAATAATAAGTAAAACAAAAAAGAGATGTCAGGCCACCCACAGTCAGACTTCTGGAAATGGGGAAGGGAAGTAGTGGGAGTGGGGAGGAACTGAAGAGGAAGGTAATGTGACTTAAATTAAGATATGTTAAATGCATGTACAACTTCTTAAGACAAATCCCCCATTATGTAATATTAACAGCTACTGGTAAAATGTAATTTTTAAAATGTAAATAAAAGAAATATTTATAGTGAATCTTTCATTTCTATTTAATGAAATAAGGCAAATCACTATGGTAATCCTAAAGCCAGTCTGTTATCACGTGATTCTTGGCATCTATGTATACTATATGCATAGGTCATGTATGTTCTCATATCAACAGATTGGTGCTAAACTTGGACAAGCTGTTCCTCTTAAGGGTTTATCAATAAAAACTCTCAGTATCATTTGATCGTTGATAAGCCTTTTCTCATTTCTTCCACCTGGATTATGGGTTCTGATTCTCCCTAAAATTTCTAAAAGAAGTTAAATATTTTTCCTTCTCTGTTCTCTGTTCTATGATTCTTTCAATTCTGTTTTTTCCTATTCATTGAATGCCTCCTGACAGTTTCCAGTGCTCACCCTTTGAATTTTTGCTTTGATACAGATTTTTTTCTTTTTAAAAAATTATTCTCATAATTTGCACCCATATCTAGAGAAAACAAGAAGAATAAATTGGTCTCTTATTCCTAAAATTTTAATGTAGGCTTAATAAAAGTTAAGAGGTGGCTCACAGTAAAAAGAATTCCAAAAGATTAATAGAAAGGAATAGTTATAGTCTCGTTCATTAATTTACTTAGTAGACATATATGTGATAGAAACTAAGGATACAAAATCCATGATGAATTTAATATTTGGAAGGTAAAAGATAAACAGGTAGTGGTTTTAGGACCCTGGGATAATATTTATGATAAGATGATACATGGGGAATTAAAAGAATATGAGAGAGTAACTTTTAGTCTGTATGTGCTAGTAAATTTTCAACAACTCATTTTGTGGAGAAAAATGAAATAAGCCCTGATTTGTAGCAGTTGCTGATCCCCATGCTATAAATACTTCTGCTAACGTGGATGATTTTGAGCCATCAACACGGAGTCACCGTGCCAGTAAAACACTGTGTGGATGATGCAAAGGTCTGGGGTCAGCTGGAGTAAATAGCTCCAAGGAATTACTTTCCTATGTGTCCCTTCTCCAGCAGGGAACCAAGGGTGTCTTTTCTCAGATGAATGATTTATACTTTTCCACTTTTCAGCCTGTGGTGGGTGGAGTCTTGCTGATGCCCCAGATGCCCTCAATAGATGTTTCTTCTTGTCCCTTTATAAAGAAGTTGGCTTCTTTTTAACGGCGTTAATGCTTCAGTAACTTCACCTCTTTTGCCCCCAACTTTACAGGTGCTTCTTTTCTGGACAAAAGTTAAAGTTTTCAAATCTTTTTGCTCTACTTTTTGCTCCAGATTCTTGCTATAAATCAGCTACCAATACCCATGCTCTATCTTGGATGTTGAGTTAACTGGAAATTTATGTAGCAGAGAAATTAGTCCACTATCCTTAAATTCAGCTTCTCATAAAATTTCAGGACATGGGAAAATGTAGATAAGTTCTTTGCCACAGTACAACATGCATGGCCTCTGGTCTGATTCCCAGTAAAGTACCCCTCTGAAACCTGGTTTTTACTCTCTGCATTTTTATCAGAATTCTGGTTTCCTGAGCTCTAAGTATAACCACTCAGCAGGCTCTACTTACAATACCTAGGTCTTCTCCAGGCCACATCTTCAAACTTTTCCAAATGCCTTTCTCAAGCCATTTCAAAAGGCTTTTGAACCCTGTGGTCAGGCGCAGTCCCAACAGTCCTTCCCTGGTACCATTATTTTGTATTACTCGCTTTTCCCATTACTGGAGCAAAATATGCAACATCAACAACAATAGTAAGAAATCTGCTTAATGATCTCTTTAGTGTCAGTTTTCTCCAATTTGCCTAATAAATGAAGATGAAATGGTATTTATCTATTAAAATCATTAACAAATTCATGCACCAAAATATTCAGCACACTGCCAGAAATAAACACTTTGGTTCTAATGGTTCTACCACCACTCAACTAAGCAGATCTCCCAGAATATTGTTATGATAACGTGATGTGATGAAGAGGAGTCACAGATAATGTTTATTAAGTAATTTGTTTAACTTCTGCCTGGTTCTTGTTAATAATTTATAACATGAAGTTCCAGTTTATGTTTTAACTCAAAGCTTACATTTCTGAGATCCTTTTGGAGTACAGAGATCTAAGGTTATATACACACGTGGTAAAAGTAGGTGCTACCTAATATAGGAAAGGGAACAGAAACATAATATTGATCTTATTCTTTCATAGTCTTGCTGGAAGTTTAGGATAAGTTAATCTCTAGACCTCAACTTCCTCAGGTATAGGAAGAATAGTTTGGATTAAGCAATTCTCTGGGTGCCTTCTGCCATTACCATTCTATGGTTTTGGCCTAACATATATGGTTAAGATAGGAAAAATATGATGTAGTAACAATTCACTAGATAATGTGATATGACTTCAATAAGTGACAGTGTGAAATTAGTTTAATTTAATAAAAGCTTAACCCAGTGACAAATGGAGCTCTTTTAAGAGGAAAGGAATCAGAAAGTTGGAGGCCTGCAACTTTCCTGGTGGATACAGATGAAGTGAGAAGCTGGCCCTATTTATGTTTGATGAGAAAGGACTGAGGAAGGAGCCATGGTGGCTGTAGGTAAGTGTTTTAAAAGTTATCTCATGGAGAAAGAATTGGTTATAATCTTTGAGGACCACAGGTCAGAACTAATTGCCAGCAATTAAATCCCAAATTCTAGGAAATACTAAGATTTAGGAGACAATAGCTAGAAGATATTTGTGGTAGAGGTCCACATGGAAATTAAACAACTTACTTATATTTGCCTACAAAATGTCTCTGAGTTAGATTGCTAGCTACCCTCCTCCTAGAGTTTCTGTCTTTTTTACAAAAAAATTCTTTCATTTCCCTTACTATTTCTCTTGCTTTAGAGGTAAACTAAATGTCTATCCTTAGATGTTTTTAAAAATTTAAATTGAAGTATAATTTATGCACAGTGAAACACACAGATTTCAAATATATAGTTTAATGAAATTTGAAAAATTTATGCATCCATTTAACCCACACACTACTCAATATTTAAAACATTTTCGACACCCCAGAAAGTCGTCTTGGACCTTTTCCATCCAGTTCCTTCCTTCAGTGATAGCTCCGGTCTGATTTTAACTGTGGTTGTTCCATTCTTTATATGAATGGACATAATGTCACATGAGTTCTTTTATCTGGCTTCTTTAACTGAGCATAGTATTTTTTAAATTCATTTTGCACTAATAGTTTGTTCTTCTTACTGAGGTGTGTTGTTCTTTTTAATAACTATTTTGCATTTAGTGATCCATTTTAATAATAAATATTTGGATTGCTTAATACTTTTTGACTATTATTGATAAAGCTGTTTCAACGTTTTATTTATTTATTTAGAGATAGGTCTTGCTATGGAGCCCAGGCTGGCCTCCAATTTGGGCACTTTCTTCTTCATCGGCCTCCCAAATGCTGGAATTATAGGCTTGTGTGACTACGTACGGCTGAACATTTTTAAAGAAATCTTTGTATGGATATATATTTTCACTTCTCTTTAGTAAATACCAAGGCATGTAATTACTGAGTCATTATATATGTATGTATTTAACCATATAAGAAATTGCCTATGAATTTTCAAAAGTTGTATTATTTTACAAACCTACCAGCAATGTAAGAGAACTCCAGTTGCTCTATTTCTTTACCAACAGTTAATATTTTATTTTTATTCTTTAAATTTTTATTCATTTTAGTATTTGTGAAGTGGTAGCTCAGTGTGATAAAACAGTAGTTTTTACTGAACTTAACTATTTTTTCATGAGTTTTCAAAATTCCTATGTAAAATTTTGATCTCTAAAAACCATAATTGCATTTTGTTTTGTAAACTCTTGATGGACTGACATTAACTCATTTGTGTTATACAAACTACAGTTACTATCTATAATACAACTCAGACTGAGTTGCTACTCAAATATGAAACAGTAAATACATGTGTATATAGGTAGATGTTTTTTTCTTGTAGAAGAAACATAAATACAATTTACAGCTGAAACCTCATTTTAAATAATTGAAATTGATAATATGAAAGTTAGAACTGGTGAGTTTGACAGAGTGAGAGTGGAAAGTGACATGTCTATGGTGGGGAAGGGGAGAGTCGGGACGGCGGTTCCTGCTTTAAAGGGTCTGTGAAGTCTGTCATGTCCTTTGTAGTGTTGTGAGGTTAATCCATTTGTGGATGCAATTTGTGAGAAAGTCATAAAGTCTAAAAGTGATCTGTGAGATCTTCAGAAAGGAATAATTACATGACTAATGCTTTGCAATATTGTTTCCATTTTCATTAATATTTTAACATCAGATGTATAGTTTATTAATATTCAAATAAATATAATTTTTCAAATAAATATAATGCAAGAATTCAAATAAATACAATTTTTGTCTTCCTGACCTATTCATGTAGCATTAAATAAAAATACCGACCCTGCTCAATATCAAGTAATGTACCCCAAAGCTTTAGTTTTACTCGGATGTTATAATATGTTAGAACATAGAGCCTTGCTTTAAGGGGTAATCATAGACTTGTATAAAGGTTACTGTTTCTGGTTGTCTAATCCCATAAGAGTTGAAAGGTCTTAGAATTTTTACTCTTCACACAGAAATAAAAAGATGGAAAAGACCTGTCTGATGGCCTGGGCCCATGACGGTGAAGTGTTACTTTTTCAATAGCTTTGCACATACTTTTAGCTGGACTTTACAAATTTTAAATCACTCGAATCCAAACGACTTGCTCTAAGAGACCATTTCAGAGAACAAATAACTGAGCTTATCCCAGTTCTATATTTAAATTATAATATGAAGTGTTCTAAGTACTAAAGGCTAGATAAATCCTGATAAACAGCAGTGGCTTAGATTATTGTTGCTAAGCGTGTGCTACTGATCCGCTTACTTATCAAGTTTCCATTTCAAAAAGAGTGAAAATTTTCTCTTCTTGTAAGGAGAATCTGCACACATTTACAGTAAAATAAAAGCTTCTTAACTTTAGGAAGTTAGACTTGAGAGTCTCCCTTCAATGCTATAAATTGGTGGCAAAATCTTTTACTTGAGCACAAAGCAAGGTATGATAATCTTGATTTTGCTGTGATAATGAACATAGAATGAGGCTAATCTTGATACATACCCTATATACAACATCCTCTGTGTGGACTCCTAAATAACTCCCCCCTCCCCCACCCCTTCTCCATCTCCTCTTCCTTTTCTTTCTGGATACACTTTTCTGAAATCTGCTTATAATCACCTCTGTGGTCTCATGAACAGAATGGTTTGTTGCAAGTTTGAAAGCACAACTTGAAAACTCTCATGTTTCCATAGGTGTGAATCTTGTTATATTACTTATTCGTGTGCATTACAAGACTTATTTTACTGCCTCTTCTTTCTCTCTTTCCTTGATATCAGCAGTATAGTTTCTTGCCTGTTAAAATTATGTCCTCATTACCAATTCTAAGTATATGATCTCATTACTTATCTTTTTGGAGTTCATCATTGACTTTGTTTCTTTTTGCTCCTTGAAATTACACTTCAGGATCCAGAGATATAGTTTGCCCCACCCCATTCTTATTCCTTATTTGAGATGGATCTTTTGATTTTTGTCCAAAGTTTTGTGCTTTATGAATCTCAATTACTGTCATTTTCTAGGAGCTTGCTTTCCCATGGCTAGTACCAATTTCTCTATATATCCCTCTTTTTTGGGGGGAAATTTGTGTTGGGAGAAAGTATGAAATTTTAAAGGGTATGTCTTAGAGAAGACTGGTGACTCTGGCACTCAGCCTTATGAATTTTGAAACTCAACTTCCTCTGTGCTCTAAAATGATAAGATGCAGTTGTACTGAATCATGCAAACAGATCTCTCAAAAAACAAATATATAATACAAGAATACAGTTGATTAATTTGAAATGAGAAATGTAACTATTAGAAAAATTGGACATTTCTCTTGACTTGATCTGCCTACCTGTCTATCTGAAGTACTCTGAATTGATAATGGTGTAATCAGAAGAAGAGATACTAGTCGAATAGATTTGATAGCTTACTGAGTCCAGCTGCATAGCAAAAATGCTCCTGCCAGATCAGCTGTCTATGCCCATCCAGAGAGACAGCTTCTCTTCTGTTGAGCATTTGTGTTGTCAACATGGATGTTTTGTTCTTTGGCATCTCTTTTGCACTCATACAGCTTTCTATTGAATGACATAGTCTTTGCTTAATTATATCAGTACTGTTGATTAGTTTATGATAAATTCTTGCTGGCCAAAGAATATGTTTTTTTTTTTTTTTGTTTAATTGTTGGAAGAAAATCCTAACTGTCCTTATTTTCCCCATGCAATTTTATAATTTTGCAATTATTCGTTTGTTGACATGTAAATTTATACTTTCCCATGTATGCTATGTTATATCCAGAATATTGTATTTGGATATCTAGCTCCAAAAGTGATATGGCAAAATAATATATGTTCTTCCTATTACTTTGTAGCTATTTCTGAGCATTTATCAAAATATTTTTTCCTGTCATGATTTGAGCATTTATTCCTGGCTATGTAGGTATGCTGTGTGCATTAGACATATCAGTCAATGCACTCACGTAGCTATAGGTTGAAACAGAAATCTAAAGTTACAACATTTGTAGTAAATTATGACATATGTTTTTAAAGACAAGACGCTGTCTTAAAGAAATGACTATGTCTTCACATTTATGTTTAGTCATTAAAAGTATTATGAATGAACACTTATTTAAATGGGTTGTTTTAATGCAGAAGAATACATTAGAGGTGGACAAATGGAGTCTATAGCTGTTTCTAGAAAAGTCTAAGAAGTAATATTCAAGGTTTTTGAAGAACGAGTCTGGTTTTTCTGGTCAGGTAGGAGGAGTGCGCTTTCCATTGTGTTTGGGAAGGTTGAGTTTGGCTGCAAGTTGGTTGCAGAGCAAGAGGGGAGAGGGCAGAAATCAGGAAATATAAGCTGCTGGTGATTGTGAAGGATCTTTCTTGTCCTGATTGTGAATCTTATCTTCTTCTTGGAGGCAAATGGAAGCTAAGAAGTCTTAAGCTTGTACTAGGACTTCTTTTATGTGTACGCATGCCTGTGGGAATAGATATGTAGACATCAAACGACATAGCTTGAAAATGAGTCAGGCTGGCAGCAGGGAGGCCCAAAATAAGGTATTAGACAGATCAGATCTGACATGATTCTTCAAGTTATAATAATAATGAGAAAAAGCACCAGATTTGAGGGCTATTATTGAAGTAAACATTTGTGAAATACAAAGACCAGTTTGGATTTAAAGAAAAAAGAAGATGAACAATTATAAAATGTAGCTTTGAGACTTAGTACATAAAGATGTCTTTAACAGACAGGATAAATATCTAAGGTGGGCGCTGCGAAAGATTAACTAACACAGAGTGGACAGGTAAGGTTTTCCTTCAGTATGGGCACACCTGGCCATTCAGGAGGCAACTGCAAATTAGAGAGCTGCAAGTAAGGAGGGAGACAAAAGCTGGAGATAGATCTGGGGGAATCACAGGTAACTGAAGTTAAATTCGACTAGAGACAACCTGTAGACTGAGAAGTCAAAAAGTTCACAGAGAAGCAGCGTGCAAGAATTGTGGTGCAAGAGTTTGTAGGGGGTGAAGTGAGGGATCTGAACATAAATTCTGGGATAGAGGTGTAGCTCAATGGTACAGCACGTGCCTAGCATGTGCAAGGCCCTCCGTTCAATCCCCAGCATAGAAAAAAAAGTAGTTCCTGGACATTCTGGAGATCCCCAGCCATGTCTTGCTATACGTCTGCCAGCAATCAGTAAAGGGCGCTCCAGTCCCCTTCTCTCAGTCATGTCTGCACCTTAGTCTATATCTCTGTCAAGTAGTATAACTACTTTCTTTGCTGAGTTGTCACTATAGTGATTAACTCGTCGTACACTAAGGATACGGATGGTGGTTTATTTTCACCGTTTCTGTTTTGTCATTTATTTTTTAATTTCATGGCTTGTGTTTCTTAATTTCTTTAGCTGAATTATAAACTTTCTTTTCTATCAACATTATTTCTTCTAAACCTTCCACTTCTACTCCCTTCATACTTCGCTGAAAATGATTCTCAGTCTTCATCGTTTTCACATGTCCATCTGTTGCTCTTTCTAACAAATTCTCTTCCTGGCTTCTGAGAATTCTTTCCATGTTATTCTATATATCTTTATATATCTTTTGTCCTTTCCTTTGACTCCATCAAAAACTCTGTGTTTGCTTGTTTCATCGCCTAAATTCTTGTCTCGATTATTCCCTTTTTTGCTGTTTCTTTTCAACTGCATTTAATTTGTAACCTACTTTAAAGGAAGACTTTGCCTAATTTATCTCACAGCACACCTTCCAATCCCCCAAGTACTACTTCTGAGAAAGGGGCTGTCACATTTCAATACTGGCTTACAAGAGTGCACTTTTTGAAAGAAGGGATTGTTCTTTCATACTTGTATTTTTTCTACTATTTTTGGAGTTTTAAAATTTTAATGTATAATGAATAGAATTCTATTAGATAAAGATTTAAAACTCATGTTTCTAGAATTCTGTAAGTGCTAGTACTTCTCCATAAATATTTGAATATAGAATTTTTTTGTGGAAAGGATTCATAATTTTAGTTAATTTTTAAGAGTCTCCAAGATGAAAATAAGCTTGTCTAAGTGAGGGGTTAAGGATCAAGAGATTACCTTCAATTTATTCAAAGAATAAACGTGATTAGATTTTTACATCAATTTAAAATAATTGTCTATAACTGATATTACTGCTTTTCTTCCTTATGTAGTCTGATTGGTATCAATATTATATTTTATAATTTACTGATCATATTCAATAAGATCCAGTATCGGCTGCTCCTATAATAATAGCTTTTTTGTAAAACTTTTGAATGTAGCTATACTTAATTTGCTTCTTTGGAAAAAAACTTTTTCCAGACAAAATCTGGAAAAGGAAAAAGGGAGCTTCTGGCAGCATAGAAGTGAAGTATGTAATTTTCTAGCCGTTCAGCTACCACCTGCCCTGCTGCCAGAGACTCAGTCTGATTATATTCACTGATCTGAGCCAGCCACAGAGAGAGACATGATGTATGTGAAAGGGGAGTTTCTTCAAAGAGTTAAAGCATCTTTGCTTAAAAGCTGGTTCTGTTCTTGCCTTGATGCTTGCTTTAACTGCTTCCTCCTGCACATGATGCACAGTTTCCATAGAAGTAGGTGACAGAGTGTAAGCTGATGGTACTAACATTAATCATGAGGAAGTCTAATTTTTCTGTCCTTTGGTTACACTAAGTGACAGGGTAATTTTTACTTTTCTCTTTCAGAATTCTAATGTGCTACATGATATTTAGACTTCCCACTTTCCTCAAAGTATCCCCGTGTCATACTGATAAATGACCATATCATCTTTAGGGAGTCATGGCTTGAACCATGAGCGCATCTGGTTTATATTTTGCCCGTGTAGAAGAAGGCTTGAAAAGGTCTTATCTGACCAGGTGGGCTGGGGCTAGTGTCTTTGGGTTGACCCATGGAATGAAGTGGTGATTCTCCCTTTCTGAATAAGGTTCCAGGGCTCCCACAGGAGCCAGCACTTCTGACATTGATACAGATAGCACACGGTCATCTTTGTGGCTCTCGACTGTTTTTCTCACTGATTATTTCAATTTGTATAAATATAATAAAGTACATAAAGGCAAAGAGGTATAATAGATATTAGGTAAAAGAAAGATAATATTCAAAAGAGAGGAGAACTAGAAAGGGAAAAGGGGGAAAAGAAGGAAGGGAAAAGGGAAAAAAGGGTAAAAGGGAAAAAATGGAAAAATGTAAATAAACCTGCTATAAATAAGAAAAGGGGGTAACAGAAGGGAGGGGTGGGGAAGGGCGGGAACCAAGATATATCATGTTACAGGTACAAAATAACCATGATAAATGTGATCATTGTGTATACAATGTACCAATGCATGTGCTTGGTAAAAAAATATATATATATTGGGTAAGTGACAATACATGCATTTAAATCAAATCAGTATTTGTAAGACAAGAAGTTACAGTTTTGGGGACACTTATAGCTTAGCTGAAATTGTGTCTTATTCAGAAAAATTGTTGAGCTGCGTGGACCTGGAGTAGTTCTTTGCGGTGAGGCTACAACATAGGTAGCCAAGTTCATATTGTAGTTTTTCATGTAATTTTTCACTTGAGACAAATAGTGGTGTCATTGTTTTATAAAATAGTGTTAAATTTGCAGCTTTTGGATTTGCAAACTTCTCCATTATTAGAAAATGTTTGATTTACTTGCTGTATATAAATAAATGTCACATAACCTTTAAGTTGAGGCCCAGATTATTCTAAAGACTGGCCAAAAGTCATCGCCGTTCACTGCTTTTGTCTCGTTTTATTATGTTAAGAAAATCATTTCCTTTCTTTCACTGTATTTCTCATCTCCCTAGCATTTACTATTTTCCTAAATTGCTTTCATTATATAAATAGGTATTTTTTATATTTTTCATAAGAACATTTAAAAATAAATTTTATTATGTATATTTGAGGTTTATAACATGATGTTTTAAAATCTTATAGATAGTAAAATAATTACTTTTATGAAACAGATTAACATTATTATCATCTCATATACTTTTTGTGTCAAAGCAGCTAAAATCTACTTATTTAACAAAACAATATAATTTCATTAACTTTAGTCCTTGTATTGTATGTTACATCTCTAAACCTGTTCACCTTCCATCTCTAAACTTGTTCATCTTACATATCATCTTACATATCTTACGTTTTCTCTAAATCTCTTAACAACATCTCTCCATTTTCTCTCTCTCCCTTCTGCCCCACCTATCATAACCACTATTTCATTCTTTATCTCTGTGTATTTGAGGTCTTTTAAAATTTTAATATAAGTGGGATGATGCAATATTTTTATGTCTGTATCTGGCTTATTTCTCTTAGCATGATATCCTCAAGGTCTCTCATAAGAATATCATCACTATGGGAATTGGTGTGGAGATTCCTCAAAAAACATAAAGTAGAAATTCCATTTGACCTAGCTCTTCCCTTTTATGCATCTTTCCAAAAGAGCTAAAAACATCATATTATGGTTATTCATGCATACCTGTGTTTATAGCAGTGCAATTCATAATAGCTAAATCTTTTTTTTTGTTGTTTTTTGTGCTGGGGATCAAACTCAGGGCCTTGTGCTTCCTAGGCAAGCACTCTAACCACTGAGCTAAATCCTCAGCCCCCATAATAGCTAAATCCATGTCCATCAACAGATGAATGGAAAGAGAAAAAGCGGTATTTACACGCAGTGGTGTACTACTCTGCCATAAAGATACATTTGAGTCATTTGTAGGAAAATGGATGCACCTTAAGACAAAAGCGTTAAGTGAAATAAATCAGATAAACAAGCTTAAATATCTCATGGTTTTCCTTATATGAAAAACACAAATTGTAAATAATGAGTGAAAGAAAATATAGATAATAGGAAGTAGGGAGATAGATCTTTCTCAAATGGGAAGGGGATCAAGAGTTGGATGGTGGGCTGGGGATTTAGCTCAGTGGTTAAAGTGCTTGCCTTGCAAGTACAAGGACCCGAGTTCTATCCCCAGAACCAAAAAAAAAAAAAAAAAAAAAGAGTTGGATGGAGGGGGAAGGGGAGACAAAAGGGGTGAAAAAATGGATTAAGATGTTATGTACAGGAATCAACTCCATACAAGGAATGTAAATGTTATGTACTGCAAACATGTATGCATAAAAATTTTAAAAAGAATATTATAATAGTAAAATCAGAAGAAATGGTAAATAATGTTAGACAGTATATTAGACCTCTAATGCTGTCTTACAAATTACTGTTAACTTAGTGGCTATGAAACAGCACCCATTTATTAGTGAACAGTTCTGTAGGTTAGATGTCCAACCTAAGGCTAAAGTCAAGATATCACCTACAGTGTGTTCTTCTTTAGAGAGCTGGAGGGTGAGTTCATGATGGAATCTTTTCTAAATTCACTCTTCATGTTAGAGTTTGGTTCCTTGAGGTTGTAGATCTGAGACCCCTGTTTCCTTGATTCCTATCAGCAGAGGGCCGCTCATAACTTCTAGAGATTGCCACATCCCTGCCGTGTGGTTTCCTCCATCCTGAAGCCAGCAAAGGTGCCCTGAATTCTCCTTTGCCTCTCTGCCACTGACCATGATTAAAAGACTATGTAATTATTTTAAAAGAGCCAAGATAATCTCCTCATGTTAAAGTCAATGAATTGCATCTGCAAAAATCCTTTTATACCAGTAATTGTTTTAGAGTGTGATTGTAAAGCTGGGAGAAGATGTGTATACATTGGGGGCTGTCCTAGAATTCTGCCTACCATAGATGACAAACCCATTGGCCATTCATAAATTTTTTGGAAAGAAGTTGGAAAGTCTTTAACCCAGTTTTGTAGTGCCACTTCCTGGTGGGGTGACTTGTTAACCCAACTTTGACCAACGAACTATTAAGAGGAGTTGAGTGGGACATGACAAAGAGACTTTTGTTTTCCTGAAGAAATGAACAGATGTTCCAAGAGATTTTCTTCCTCCTTTCATCCTGTATGGAATGCAGGTATGAGACTTGGAGCTGCCACACTGGCTGTCTAGTGATCACGAAATGATAAATACATATATCAAACCATTTGGTATCAGCATGTACATTTGTCTCATTGGGCAATGGATGATATTATTGTTTGATAAAACAATGCTTAGGTGGGTGGAAAAAAATATCAAAAGTCCCTCTAGGCCTTTTGAGTTGGTGTTCTAATCTTAGAACATTATATTTCCAGGCTTCTTATTAATTCTGAGAGATAGATGTTTTAATGACAAAGTTACTAAATTTTAAACCCAAAACACCTATTTGACATAATGGAAAATGATGAATAATAATTTTTGAGTAGTTGTAAGTATAAGCCATGGCTCTAGATGTTTTGTATATTATTTCTGTTATCTCACAAATATTCTGTCAGGAAGGAAGTAGTTTTACTTTTGTCCAGCCCCTCCCATGCCCCCATCACAGACAGCAAGTATAGGAGATGAGATTTGAAAAAAAAATCTCTCTGGCTCCAAAAACCTGGGTTTATTTCACCAAACCATGCTGCATCTCTTTAAGGTTTAATCTTGTACCCAAGGACACTTTCTTAATGTTTTCTCATGTTAATTTGGCATTTTATATAATTATAGATTCATAACAATATTATAAGTATTGAAACCTTATGTTATAGATTGAATCGTGTCCCTTCCCCTAAAGTTCATATGTTGAAGCCCTAATCTTCAATGGACTGGTATTTGGGGGTGAGATCTTTGGAGAATAATTAGGTTTAGATAGGAACTCATGATGGGATTAGTGACTTCATAAGAAAAGATTCCACAGAACTTTCTCTCTTTATAAGCATTGTGAGGACACAGCAAGAAGGTGACCATCTACGAGACAGGAAGAGAACCCCTGTAATAGTCCAACTGTGCTTCCCCTTGATCTCAGACTTCTGGCCTCCAAAGCTGTAAATACAAAAATTTCTGTTGTTACAGCTGCTCTAAAGTATGCTTTCATCCCAGTCTGAGCTCACTAAAACACTTATAAAGCTGTAATATGTGCTATACCAGCATGGAAATATTAATTCTAAACTAGAATTCTGCAATGGAATTCTAGAATCTCAGCTATAATAATATGTAATGTCTACACACTAAAGATATAGTAGCATCTAGAAAGGCTTTGGAACTCAGGATTTGTAAAGATAAGAAAACACGGGGAGTTTTTAAAGCCATACTAGGGAACTAGAACCAAATATTTGGTATGCGACATATGAAATTCCTTAGAGTTCTTTCACACATGGTCAGTTCGTCTCTAACACGTGCAGGTAAAACTCCTTTGTTTGTGCTGAGGAAGACAGTCAGATGTGAACCAGCCTCTGTCTCTTATATATTATTCAAATTCAGCTGCTCATCTGCATTCATGATACCACCACCGCACCACACCCACTTACCCTAGGAGAGCCATTCTGCCTTCCACTTGGTTTTGCTTCTCTATGTAAAAAAATAAAGACTTCATTAAACCTTTTATTAAGTAACACCTTTTTTTTTTTACTACATTTAAAGGACGTCTTAAGTAATTTTTTTCTATGTCCATATGCTCTGCAAAATATCAGTTGCCTATTCTGTTTGTCACCAGGAATGTGATGAAGCGAAAGTAATTTATTAAAAAATAGAAATTTATTTGGCATATGATTCTGTAAGCTCAGTCCAAGAGATGGTGTCAGCATCCTCTCAGCACCTGGTGGGAACCCTCTTGCTGTATCACCACATGACAGTGGTAGAGGGCGTGTGTGATCACTAGCTAGAGCCTTTGTCTCCAACTCTATCTTACCTTTTACTTCATGGATGCTAGACAACCAGCAGAGAGTCTCAACAATGCTCTTGCCTCTGTCATATACTAGTTGACACTAAAGGCTGAAAAAAGACTTTTTCCTTTAATTAGACTTGCATGTAGACTCTTAAATTCAATTCTAGAATTAGAAAAAAATTATGGAAGAAAATAAAGTGGATCCCACCACACGTAGATCAAAGTGCCCCTCTGTGTCTTTTACCTTCCACCCCACCCTGGATGTTCCTGAATGTGATACAGAGAACCCAATTCAAGCCATTATTTTAGAACTAGAATTTCAAAATATCTGACTTTCTTAAGGTCACAGAGGTTTCCTGAAATCCAGTAGCAGAAAATGGAGAGACCAGTATTATTTGCTCAGTCCACTGCCATGTCTCTTTTACAACCTCTGAGGTCCTGTTGATTTTCTTGCTACCAGTTCTGTTTTTGCACATGAATAATTGGGGGCAGAGGCTGACCCTGCTGTTGTGTAAAAGTAATTGACGACGACGGTAAATTTAGCCCTTTGTGTTGTTCAGGTATAGAAAGTCCTTTATTTCACACTGCATCGTAAATTACCTACTCACAGCCAAGTTCTGAAATTGTCTTTCCCAACTTCAGTTAAAGTTCATGGAGTTTGATGCGTAGATTTAGTATAGGATAATTCCAGAGCCATGACCCCGGACCTTTTTACACATGGGTACTTTGTGAATGGCATTTCCTGTTAAAATCAAATTTGATTAGAACATACACATTTACTGTTCCAGAGATGTTGATCACTGCAGCAGTTCTCGATTACTACTATACCCCTCCTTACAAAGCCCTATTGCTGTGGGCTGCTTTTCCTTTGCTTCTATGATTATTATTTACTAAACTTTGATTTTCATGCCATTTTGTATGTAAAAGAAAAAAAAGAAAGAAAAAGAAAAAAAACTAAAGCAACCACATGAAAATATGTCAGAAGTTAAGTGGGCCAGCCCACATTTAAAGTTGTAAATTAAATGAAAGATTGCATAGATTAGAGCTGGTTTTTATTTCAATTTCTCTCAGAACAATTGGGCAATTTCTAAAGCAGCCCACAAACTTTGAACTGAATCTCAATAGTATTTCCTGGAAAATAATACATTTTTATTGCATAAATTAAGAAAGCTTATAAAGAACAGTATACTAGATGGTGAAATCTTAAAGCAAAATCCTACCCCATGGTCTGTTCTAACAAGGCCAGGATTCTTAATTCTTAGGAATATTAACCCATTCTGACTACTCCTTAGTTTCCTAAAGATGCCCAAACCAGTGCAGCTATTGACTCTAATTGTTCCTTCTGGTTAGATAATTTGTGTGCTGTTATTTCTTTCTTTTTTTTTTTTTAACCAAGAACATGTATTGGTACATCGTCCATATATTGATCACGTTTAACATGTTTGTTTTGTATCTGTACATATTTCTTTGTTCGTTGTTCTGTTTCATTTTGTGGACACATTGAAAAGAAAAAAGATTTTAGGCCCAGATCTTTAATCATAAATATACTTGCCTTATGTAAACTCTAAGAATGTGAATGTCTGTATATATGCCAATATGTGAAGTATAGGAAACAAACCAAAGAAAGACACTTGGAGGTTACCTGAGAGATTTTTCTTTCTATTAGAAACGCTTTTAATTAAAAAAAAATAAGAAAATGTAATAGATTGGATCAGGAAATTTCATAATGCCATTTATTGTGATTAACTCTGATAGGAATATTGAAATCCTCAATAAAGAAAGCAAATTCACATTGGCTAGTGTATTTCTGGCAATTAGCTTTCCCATGACTGGAACACAATATCAAACATCCACAGTTTAAAGAAGGAGATGTTTCATTTAGCTTATGGTTTGGGGGGACTCAGTCCATAGTAAATTGGCCACAAGGCAGGAACATCATGGCAGAAGGGTGTGGTGATGCAAAGCTGCTTAGTTCAAGGCTGCAGGTGAGCAGAGCAGGAGGAGAGTACCAGAGGGTAACTGAGAAGGGACTATGTACAGCACCCAAGGAGACACATCCATGATCCGTCCAGGTATACCCAGGTGTGTGCTCTCCTAATCTACAAGGCCTTTCTTAATCCAATGAAGTTGACATATCAGGTTAAATGGTCACAGCTAGTAAATTCGTACTTCTAATTTATATATGGATAACCTGTTTATATGTACTAAATAGATGATGAAATTAGTTAGAATATGCTGTAGGCCCTGGGAATGCAGTAGTCAGTGATCGATAGCAAGAGATGAGGAATAGGCAAGAAACACACAATAATTACCAGGAAGTAAGTAACATAGGCTGCAAAAGAAATTTACATTTTTTAAAAACTTGGAAACTCACAAAGAGAGATTGGTGGAACCCTTGTGGGTAATCAAGGTCATAAAGGAAAGGAAGAGTCAAAATAAGATTTATTCTAGATTTTAAATCCTCTGTAGCCTGAGGGAAATGAGGTGTGAAAGGAAGCAAAAAGAAAAACTACAAAGTAATAGCATACATACCTTACTGACATAACTGCTCAAACAGCAAAGGTCTAGAAGGGGCTGCACATGGAGTAAGTCAGTACAGAGTTAGGCTTACATTCCCATTAAAGCATCTCCAGACTTCTGTGCTGCTCTTTTCTTAACAAAAGTCCTTCAGCAAGCAGCTTTACTGCTGGGACTATCCATTTCTTTATCTATATATTTTTATCCATAAAAAGGAGAAAAAAAAAGTTTTCCTAACTCATAGGGTTATTTGAAGATTAAATAAATAAATGTAATTGCTTTATATATGTGTTACTATTTATTAACAATTGTTCTAATTAGTCTCATACCAAACTTTGGGATCAATCCTGAAGCAAGACATGGTATTTATCTGTATTTGGGGCTCTCTGTCAATAGTTTCAAGCTCAGTCTTACTGTTAGTGCTTCATTTGCTCATTCATGAATATATTCATTCAGCAGATAAATATCGAGTCTGTTCCCTAGAGAGACTTCTAGTCTGGTAAAGAGTATTATCAACAAGTGAGATAACTTTAGAAAATGAAACGTGCTATAAGGAAAACAAAAGTGAGGGGAAGAGGTGTGTCTGAACAGAGAGGCCATGTTGCATTATGTGACCAGGGAAGGCCTTTTCGGCAGTGGGATTTGGGCAAAGATCTGAATGAGGAAATGGACCAATTGTGGGAAGATGTTTTAAAACAGTATTCCAAATGAAGCCAAGACAAAAATAGAATAGCAAGAAAGAATTTGATAGATCTGAGTGATAGTTTCTGAATTAATACTGATATCAATGCCAGTATTAATGCTTCTGAGATGAAAAGGGGCTATTGAGGCCAGAAGAGTAGACCATGGAGATCCTGAAGGCTGTGATAAGGAGTTTAGATGATTTATATTCAAGTGCTGAATTAACAACCACACTTGATCGCTTCAAAAGCTACTTAGAGCACTATCTCTAAAGAAGTGCTTGGAGATATTTTTGGGGAGGAGAAAACCTGAATGCCATTGTTTTAATAGTGCCCTTTACGGGCTGGGGATTTAGTTCAAGTGGTAGAGCGCTTGCTTGTTTAGCAAGCACAAAGGCATGAGTTCGATCCCAGCACAAAAAAAAAAAAAAAAAAAAAAAAAAAAAAAAAAATAGTGCCCTGTGTTATTTTAGTGCTTTTGAGAACCTGTTGTATTGGATGGTAGTGAATTTAGGTACGAGCAGTACTATTATCTCAGAATCCCTGTGGATCTGCCCCGAAGGGCCCAGTGTCTCAGCCTCCTTCCTCTGCACCTTTGAAACCTGGCCTAGCTGTGACGTCTGGCTTACCAGAACCTTTCTCTGAAGCACAGATGTTGTCTACAGCTTCCTCTTCCCAACTTAGCAGGCATACTGAAGATCAGCTAAGGCTTTCACTAAAACTACAAGCATTTCACTCAGTTCCGAGTCCCAGAAGGATTTCTGTTAGTAACAAGGTGTGTGCATTCAGTTTCAGACACTCCTCTAACCTTCCCAAGGGAATTTAACCTATATATTTAGATTCCAAGCATCCAGATTGAGTAAACCATTCTATTTTTTAAAGAAGGCTGAATAAATCATTCTAAATGAGGACTTACTGCTCCAGTAAAGTATAACAATGAAAGAGCAACATCTGCAGACCAGAATGGTTCTAATGTGAATGTAATGTGGATTCAGCCATTGCATTTACTTTGTATCCAGGGTCTTTCTATCCTTCTTCTAGAGGTCCTATTGGGTGAGATGTAGGACTCATTCTCAGGTTCTCCCAAGATCCAATACTCTTGCTTGTGAAAATTTCTGAAACCAGATTCAAATTATTCACATTTACCCTCCAGAATTTATCATTAACTCTGAGAGGCGTGTCACTAAGCCGAAGACATCATGCCTTTTTATTCACATCTTTACTTTATAAGTAGTGTGCACCAGACACTGTGTTAGATGTTCTAGTTACAACAGTCGATAATACAGCCACAGACTTCATCATCCCTATAGTGAAGTAAGCAGGGAATGTTCAGATTCAAATTCTAAGAGTGCTATGACAATACAGAGTAACCTACCCAACACAGAGATTGTTGCCCATGCAGGGATCTGTATAGGAGTAGGATCGAATCAAGTATAAAGTTGTGTACTGGGAGGCACCTAAAACTGAGGAAAGATTTTGTCATTCTGTACTGGGATAAAATGTTTATTGATAACTGGAGTCTTAGTTACTTTTCTCTTATTGCCAAGACAAAATACCTGACACCCAAAGATAATGGAGGAAAGGTTTATTTGGCTCACCGTTTGTAGAGGTTTCAGTCCACAATCAGCTGAGTCCAAGGCAGGGTGGCATGGCAGACAGGTAGAAGGCAGCAAGGTAAGCAAGGGAAGCAATAGGGGTAGTCAAGCCTCTTTCTGTCCCTTATATTTTATCCAGGCTTCCAGGATTAGGGCGGTGCTGAACCAATCAGTGGATTGATTCCGTAATCACACGCCCTTAATCCCAGCATCACACACTCTAGATTTAGCCACCTCTGAAAAGGCCCTGTCTATGACAGTATGAGGCTTTGGAGGGACATCTAGGCACAAACCATAACAATTAGTAAATGCCTTTGTGTATTATCTAAGCATTTTTGTTTTGAGAAGTGCCATTTAGATAAAGATAATCTGTGAAGTAACTGAGAATCAACTTCTTTGTCTTCTTCAAAGTTGCCTTTACTATCTCAAAAGAATTTGTGATAGATTGAATCACTGGCCCCAACTGTTTACCACTTCTAAATGTACAGCTTTCATCATGTGACAATGACATCGCATCTCTGCTACTGCAGGTATGGTGAACTCACCACCTTCACTTTGTGCTCATCATTTGACGTGCTCTGGCCAGTGACGTGACAGCAGATACCAAGGCTTACAATAGACTTACTTGGTTGGAATTTCCTTCTTGTACTTTTGCTATTACCATGAGACTGACTGTTCTTGGGTAGATGTTGTCCATTCAGACTGGACCCAGAATAAACACACATGGAACTGAACTGACTTCAACCCACAATGGAAATAGCCCTAAATACAACCAAAACTCGAAGCAGAGTAGATCAGCAAACACTTTAGAAATAAAAATACCTGAATTGTTGTTTAAAGTCGAAAAATTTTGTGTCGTTTGTTACTTTGCTTCATGTGGTAATAGTTAACTATTGCAGACCACAACTACTGAACAGCTGGCACCAAAATTAATTCCAACGTTTCTTTCCACATTCTTTTTTCCTATCAGTAACTATATTTCCTGGTTTATATAGTACTTTCTCAATACTTATGGCTGAATCCATCCTGCCTGCAGTGACAACAACTTCTTCGTACCCTTTGCTGGGACAACAATGTGACAGACTTGGTGTCACAGGTCGTTCATTAACCTTATATACTAATGATATTCATGTCCTCTTTTGCACTTCTTGTCAATATGAATTTGGACCTACTATCAACTTCCATCTCTGTTTAATTATTTCAAGAACTGTTTCAAATTTTTTCTCTCATGTTGTGTATTTGAGATTGTTCTAGAATCTGAAAATGCATACATAACTGAAAGAAACTTGACTCTCAAAGTACTCACAATCTAGTTGCGATGTCCAAAATTGATACACTAAGGAAGACATGATAGACCATGGCATGTTTTGGTGAATGTAGGTTGTTTGGTAGAGGAACATGTGTGTTAGTGTGTGTATCCATGTGTATTGGTGTGGTAGGGGTGTGAAGGGAAAGGTGGGAGGCAGGTGAGGAGTAGAGACTGAAGTCAGGAAACTCTTAGATCAGGAAGCACCTTTTAAGTAAAGAAAAGCTGTTTAGATTTTAGGTATTCTCAACCAGAATTACAGATAGCAGAATCATCTGTGAGTCCTTTATGAAAAATTAAGACAACTAAGAAATAGTCTATTGCTGCTGACACTTGTGCTACTATTGAGATACATGAAGCAGTAACTAAAAATAACTGAAAAAGTGAGAGCAAAGCAGAGGAGCACCATGATCAAACTTAATTCTGGTGACCAAGAAGAAGTAGACTGAAAAAAGGCAAGTCTGAATACAAAAGTTAACAGGCCTTAGCAGTAGTCTAGTGAAATGTAATAAAATCTTGACCCAAACCACATAAATGGTATTGGGAGAAGAGAACAAATGCAGAAATAGAATTGATGAGACCTGGCAGAGTGAGAAATATGAGGGAGTCAAGGATGGATCACAGACCTTTGATTCAGAAACTTGAGTGATGGTAGTTCCATTATTGTAGGTGGGAAATTTAGCAGGAGAAAAGATTTTAGAAAGGAGATTTGTTCATTTTTGACATGTTGAGTGTGAAGCACTGAAGGAAGTGTCAAGTAAGCATGTTCAGACACATAAAACTCATGAGTGTCGAAACTGCTGTTTCCAGTCAGTCACCCATAATGGGCCTCATTTTTTTTTTTTTTTTTTTTTGGTGCTGGGGATCGAACTCGGGTCCTTATGCTTGCAAGGCAAGCACTTTAACCACTGAGCTAAATCCCCAGCCCAGTCACCCATAATGGGAAGCCAAGTCTTTATTCTCTTTATAAGCCTGAGATAAATTAAGATTAGAATTTAAAAATGTAAACAAAATAACATAAAACAACAACAAAAATCGGCAATTCTCCAAACATTTTTTTGCCTTCTAATGGGAAACCATCCCTGGGAATTCTTGTGTTCTGTTTTGTGCAAGGAACTTGGAATTTGGTTTCCAGAGTCCCTACCATTGGCTATTATTAGGCTTCAGATCTTACAATAGCACAGAAATGAATTAAAATCTTGATTATAATACTATAGTATAAATGTTCCATTTTTTTGTTCCAGTTTTTCTGATTTCCTTTCTTTTTGTGCTAAGCAAGAAGAAAAGGGGTAATTAAGTTAGAACATGGTTACTAGACTTCTCAATGAAATACTGCAATTTTTTATATCACTATATAAGATCATTTTCCTGAAAACTTGTTCTGAAATAATGCCAATTCTTTTCAGTAAACTTAAAATTGAGATGATTGTGATTATGAAATTTGTATTTGACTTTGTATTAATGAAGATAGTTTTAGTGGTACAATAAAATCTTAACTCCGAGGGCTTAAAAAAAGTTTCTTACTCTCTATGTGCAAAATGTGCTGGTAGCAAATCTCTGCTCATGGTAATTATATGGAGACCCAGGTTGATGCTGGTTCCCCCTAGACATGAGCTTCAAGGGTCACTTCATCCATGGGAAGGAAATTACTTACTGGTTTTTAAAGCTTTCCACAAGGAAGTGACACATGTTATTTGCATTCAAATATTATTACCCAAAGCAAGTAACATAGTCACCAAGATCCATCATACTGTGTCTCAAAATGGGGAGAATCAGTAATAGCTGGGGGCCAATAAAAAATAACTACCACTGACATCTTATGCCTATAGTTATACTTAAAGAGAGGACATGTCCTTTCCTAGAACAACAGATCTAGCTACCAAATCAAATGTTTTCACAATAAAAGAATGATTTCTTTGTCTTCTATTTCAATTGGACTTCTGGTATCAAATTGGATGAGATTTAAAATATCTTGACAGCTTGATTCTAATATCTAACTGCAAAGCTTTTGGAAGGAAAGTGATATTCCTAGATTTCAGTCAGTTATTCCCACTACTACACAATCATTGCATCAAGTGTTCTTCTGTTGTAGAGGCTGTTTAAGTAGTTTCCAAAGAATTGGTTACAGAGGTTGCAAAGTCATAAAACCTGGGTAATATTTACCCTCACACTGAATCAGAGCTTTTGTTTTTGTTTTTTTAAGGCAGGCTAAAAATCTATGATTGTTTTAAGGTTTACAGAGGAGGGGGAGAAAAGTGGCTAAAATATTGAAGCTGTGGAAGAAAGGAAACAAGTGAATCCCTCTTATTGGGCTTCTCTCCAGGAAGAGTTATCTGGCGAGCTGGCAAATAAAAAATCAAGCAGCTATGTGCCAGATGTGCACGGCTGTTGTTGGACCATCTGCAGCTTGCTTCTATGCCATATGCCACTTTTCCATGTGGTTAACTGAGGTATCAGAGGCAAAATTCACAGTGCAATTGTTTTTGTATTATTCTTGTAAACTTAATCAGAAAAAATGAACTCATAACCAGCTCTTCAAGGAAATGAGTCTAGCATAGTTGATGTCGGAGATAAATAGTTGTAGAGCAGCTTAGGTCTTAAACTCAAGAGTAGGAAAAAAAAAAAACTCTGAATGCACTTTGGGAACAGGTGACAAAGCATGCTATCGTTCTGACTCTCTGGGGTCCTGTAACTCCAGTCATCTTGAAGTAATCTTTTGCTTTTTTTTCTCCTAAGTCATTCCACTTTGCTTTTCTTCTGATCAGTTGGTAACGATGCAACTACTGCAAATCAAAACCTAGCCAATTATTTCTTCTTTATTGAAAATGGGTATCAGTTATAGTTTCATATTTCTGAATTGTTGCCCTACTTGGCACTGCTTAACATTATCAAGAGAAGATAGCTTTGCAATTTGAGTTCCATAAGTAATATAATAATATCACTGACAAGATATGAGCAGACAACAATGGATAATTATATTTTTACAATTCATACCCATAAAATAATTCCTTCATTTTTTTTTACCAGACTCTTCCAAGGCCTTCAACCATTAGTGACCACATATTAAGATATTTACTTGTTACCAGTTTGGAGTGTAGTTGAGGATGAACTTCTGCCAATGCTTTTCTGAGTCAATGCCTAGAGTTTCAGTTAAGTTTAAACTTAAGTTTAATTAAGTTTAAGAGTTTAAAAAAATGGCTGCACTTTTTAATAGATGTGGTCATGGCCTCGTCCATTTCCTGCTGCTGTCATTCCTATTTTGGATATAACAAACTTTGCATTAAAAATGCCTAAAATTAAAAGGGTGATCTATTTTTAGAGAATTTGCATATATTGTATTAGTACACAAAGTATTTGTGGAATACAACTTTAAGATATAAAGGAAAGAAATTTAGAAGAGGAAGCATGAAAAAATGGAGGAAAGATAGGGGAAGAGGATAAAAATAATTAACATGTGTTATATTCACTACCTACAATGAATGTGATCATTATATATTGCAAACTTGTACTAATAAAATTAAAAATTTAAAAATGCACTAAGAACTATATTGCTAATTTACTATTTTAGCCCTATTTTAGCCTCTTTTTCCAAATAATTTAATAAGTCTTCTCAGTAATTTAAAACTTAAGAAATAGATATGGTTTATAATATTTAGTTTACTCATTTTGCTCTAAATTACCACTGATGTTAATTCTATTTTGAATTTTTAAATGACCAAAAAAGACACCATTAGATTTTTTGGTATTTTTTTTATACTTGGGACTGAAAGCTATTCTGTGGCATCTAGGTGGATTAGACTGATAAGAAAAATTACAGTTTTAGAGACCATGATACTAAACTACAGTGGTGAAGGGATTCCCTACTACTGGCTAAATTTAGGTTCCTTATGTGAAAAATTAATAGGCTAGAATAATTTATACATGTATTCATCTCTTATATTACCTGATTATTACCTATGGCATTTGTGTTCCCATCCTTGGCTATCTTCACTAACACAAAAGTTGAGAACAGATTATCCTTCGAGGCCAGTATCACCCCTGAAGAATTGAGGAGAAATTGAGAGAATATTGTTGTGAATTAACTCCAGTAGAGGAAGCGTGGTGGATGCTCATCACAGAGTGTCTCTATAATCCTGTCAACATACACGTGAGAGTTAGTAATTGGATTAAACCACATAAAATTATTATCTCCGCAGGTCAAAAACTATTGAATATTCAGCAATTAAATTATCCTAAATGCTATTCTTTCTACTTTATATATCAACACACTGAGTTGTAGAAAAGATAAATACCTTGCCCAGGTTCAATGCTATTAAGTGGCTAGCCTGGGATTTAAATTTAGTCCACTCTGTAAAATAGTACATATAAAATACTGCTTCTATAACTTAGATAAAACAAATTATATTTAGCTGATTCTATTTGCATGTAAATGATATCCAAATGCCCTATCAAATTGTATTTTAACTGGTTAAATGTGTTGCTCTGCCATGATTTTTCTTGCTAGAAAACCCTTACATTTTCTATGCTAATATGCTATGTATTAACTTGTGACAAAGAGATATAGAAATACAGCTAATATATATCAAATATCCATATTTAGTATATTAATATGATAAAGTTAGTTTTATATGTAATGTGCCACAACAGTACCAAGGTTATTCAATTTTTTTCAATTTTGTTTATTATCTTTTGTTAGAAATTTTGTATATCTGTGTAGTTGAAGAGTGTGAGGACTAAAGAAATACTGTTAAGGTTTTGAAAATTTCATGACTAGATTCTTACAATATATTTTTATTGTTTTTGCATACTTAGCTTGTTTTATCTATGATTAACATATGTCGGGTGCAGTTTCATGGGATGGCTATAAATATATTTATGTGAGCCATATTTATAGTAATTCAATGTGTATGAATTTGAGCTTGGCAGGTTTTGGTATAATAATATTAACCTGCTATAAAGAATAAGTAACAAAGGCCAGTACACAGTTGGTACTCTGGCCCATTTATGTAGTGCCACATACCCAGTTAGGCAGCTACGTGGAAAGGCAACGTGTCGCAGCATTCACTGATGTTTTTTAGTGATCACTGTGTCTTCCTGGGGCCAAAGGTTAAAGAACATCTCTAGAGGTCATGAGCAGTACTTCCAGTAGTTTCTTTCCTTTCTTGTGTTCCCTAGAGATAAGGTTCATGCCCTTACTCATTAGGTATCAGAGTGATTTACATATCTTCATGATTTATATATAATGTGTACTGGATAAATATTTTTTGAGTCAGAGGATGATCTCTAATTTTCACAACGCTATTAAAGAGTAGAGACGGAGGTACCTCAGTTCACAAATGCTTTTGTTCCCAAACAATTTGGTTCATCCACAGAAGCATTTGGCAAAATTTTGTCTTTGTTTGCAAACTGCATCAGGTGACAAACACAACTGTAGCCATCTTTCCCATACAAACACGAACATGGCCATGTTTTCCAAAATCATAGAATAAATTAAATTTGTGAACTGAGGTACCACTGTATTGTTATAGCTGCTTCACTGATTAGGGGTTCATGTACACAAAAATGGTTGTTTTTGATTTCTTACTTTTTCTAACCCTCTGCCTCTGGCAGGTGAATAGTGATGCATAAGTTCATGGTGAGAATGTGATGCCCGCAGAAATCTATGGTAAAAGAAGACTGAGATCCCAACTTATGCAAAATTAGCCCATTAAAAACGACCTATTAGAGGACAAACTACAATGCATGAAAAGAAAGAGGCAGTCTGCACTTTCTCCCTAGCTCCTGGCTGGTGGCTCATAAGAAAGGAAGATTGAGACTCAGTGAAAGCAGGTGAGTCCAGAGGCCTTCAGGGAGAAACATACCCACGGAACAGAGCAGTGGATACCATGCACTGCAGCAGCTGGGCCATGTAACTGTTGCTATTTCTCTTTTAGCCAACACTCAGATTGCCTTTGCTACGTTAATACTGTACTGCATTCCCAGGGAACTTGGACTAACTACATTGCATCCTCTTTTATAAAAGTAACCAAGTGGACAAATCTTCAGGCTATGGCAAAGGATTATAGTTAGCCATGCCAAAAGTACATCACTGAAGAGCACCTAAAAGGATCTTGATACTAGAAACAAAGTCTTTAGACTATAAGCATCCACAAACCTTTAGACAAAAGCAAGCACAAAGCAAAACAAACAAATGAACAAAAACAATAGGAACAGAGGAAGAAAAGGCAACAAAATGCCTCCCAGAAACCTCAATTTAAAGCCAAACCAGGGGGCATCTAGGGACAGAATAGTATAAACCACGCACCTGAATAACTCAAAAGCATAGCAGAAGAGGTTAGAAAACACCTTGAAGAGATACTCGGTGGGATTAGAGAAGATATAACTAAACATATAAGCACCAAATACCAGCGTACCCAACTTTATAAGACAAACACTCATGGACATGAAAAATCAGACAAACATTAAAAGCTGCCTATTCGTGTTCCCCACTTCTACCAGCTAGTCAGGCAGGTAACACTGTGTAGAGGAACAGTCATGAACTTTGGAGTCAAAATTGAATTTGAAACCAGGTTTGTAACAAAGGAGCTATGGTCTTTAGTATGAGAACTTATAAAAAGGGACCAATAACACATAACTCACACCATAATTTTCGGAATAAAATCAAATAATATATCTAGAGTATCCAGCAAAAGACTTGACTCACAGTTAAATGCTCAACAAATATTAGTTTATGCCCCTACTTTTTCAGCCTATGTTTTCTGCATTTCAGCCCCCCCATGCTCATTTTACTGTTCGGGGTAGAGATGTTTAAATAAAATGATTTGTTTGTTCCTAGCCTCCTTTCCTTTTCCCAGGCATGGCTGTGGTGGTGAATTTATCTTTACGATTTCCTCAGAAAACAAAATGTCCAGCAATAGATGAATCTGGATGATGGGCTATTCTTCTCATTGGGAAAATACAACAGAAGCTGGGGAAAAAGCTGGTAAGGGAGTAGGTGGGTGTATATACACATGGCAACCCCAAAGTCCTCATTTTTGATTCATGTGACATAATAAATTTGCTGCTGGGCAAGTGGGGAGCTGGGCACAGATGAGGGGCTTCTTCTCAAAGAAAATGTGCTCTGTAAAAGAAGTGACTAGATAGAACTATGGCTCTGAGAGAATATTTACCAGGTATTCTTATCCTCTGTTAGTAAGTACCTATATGCAATTCATATTAATATTTATTTATTCATTTTTGAGAAATGTTTTACTCTTTGTTTTTATATTTCTGGAAGCTACATTTAGGTTTTTTTTCTTTTTGAAAATTCTAATGACCATCTGCTGTACTGGGAACTAGAGAAGTTATTATGACAGTTATGTTTTGGATTTGGTTGAGATTACTAGTAAATTGCATGCATTAGCTTTTAAATTTTTGAGGCAGACTCTGAACACCTATATACTCGCTTTTAAATTAAAATGTGTCCCTCTTAAATGCTCAGAAAAGAAAAGAGCATGAAATCTGTTCAGCAGGTTTTTTTGAGAATATTTTTCAGCATGTAAAATTTCAAATTCATTTGATTAACTTTGGCCAAAACAGAGTCAGTGTTTCCCCCTCTGGTAGTTGACTTCCTTCACTGTTGGACAGCCACTGAGTCCAATGACCAACCGATGATTGTGGAAATACTTTCTTCTGTACTTTGAGCTCCTTGTCCCAGCTTAGCTGGATTTCTGCTCTCTACTTCTTTTTTGTTAGTTTCTTTATTCCTTTTCTTTCTTCCAAAACTGTGGCATCCTGTGGTCCTAGTCTCTTCTCTCTATATCCTCTGTTACTTAGTGAGGTGAAATATTTCTGTGGCTTCAGTGATTACCCCTAAATAGTTTATTTTCAAATATTACTCTCAAATAACAATCACATTTTCAAGATTTATTCTGCATTTCCAATTCTTTGATTGACAACACTCTGAAGTTCCAGTGGCACTATAATTACACTGTCTTCTTTATAATGACTTCCCACTTAATACTGGTGTCAATAAAACCAAAAATCGCAGCCTCATATTTGATCCATTACTTCCACACTATCCTTGATAATTTATATGAAAGTCTGTCAAAACTTTTACTCTCTTTGTCATTTTCATTACAACCATTATACCATATTTCTTCAATTCTAACATGCGTATTTGTTCAAATGTTAACATCTCTGATACAGATGCATGTCTCACAATCAACAATGTATTTGGATTGTGTCATAATATATTTAGTTGTGTTTGTTGTTCTTTCGCAATGGTACATAAAATCAAGTCACATCTTACAACTGATGGTTTCTCAGATTTGAGATTTTATCCCATGTAAACTCCTAATTACCCTTTACCTGGAGTATGTAATTGGGTTGTCAAGCTCCAGTTGTTCTGTTCACCATCACCAGGATACTCTTATTTGAGTAGAGTATAATAAATCACTCCATTAGTCTGGAATCATTTCTACCCATTGGGTATCATAAAAATTCAAAATTTTGCATTTCAGCATTAAATTCCATCTTGTAATTTATTCTAATCAAACTTGGCAATTATATTTCTCACAGCTCTCTTAATTTCCCACTTGACATACAAACTGGAGTATCAGTAAAATGTACCCTGTAATTTCTTACCTATGTTTCTTTGCTGAAAGTAGGTTTCTCTTCAATGGTACATTCTTCTATCTTTTGATAATCTTTCTGTGAAGCACAACAGTTTAAATGTCTTTCTTGATGAAGTTGTAATGAAATGCCCAGTAGCTGTGGTTTCTCTTACTTATGAAATGTAACATTATTTTTCTTTTTATTACTCTGTTTCCCATTTCAATAGAGAAGAAAGTGGAGTGTCAAGGAATAGTCACTCAAGGGCTACAATAAGTGAAAAAGCCAGGATTTGAGCCTGGAATTCATGGGAGAAAAGTAGATGTTTTTGGTGGAATGCCATTCTTAAATATTGCCAGTTTTGATTTGATGATATTTTTTCAAGGCTTCTTGTATTTTTATTTAAGAGATTCTTGTAATATCTATGTCTTATTTTAGTATCAGAGAAATGTTAGTATTATAAAGTAAGTTGGGAAATTTTCCCACATTCACTGCTTCATGAAAGACTTTGTGTTTTTTGGTACTATTTCTTCCTTTAATGATTGACAGAATTCACTACTGAAGCTATTTGAGTCTGGGATTTTCCTTGCTGTAACTAGGTACTAAAGAACTCCAATAAATATACTGTCACTCAGATTTTGTATTTTTTTCTTGAGTCAGTTATTTTTTTTTTCAAATAGTTTGCCTATTTGATCAGTCATCAAATTTATCATAAATGTAGCCCTAATAATTTTTGTTACTGTAATATCCTTTCTTCCATACCAGATATGGGTAACTTTAGTCTCAGTATGTCTATCTGTCTGTCTCTGTCTGTGTCTCTCTTTCTTGCTGCCACCTTTTCCTAGAAGTATATAGTTGATTTTCTTGTGTTTTATGAAAAACAGCTTTTCGTTAGTACATGTTTGTAACACAAAATGAATACATTTGAAGTGAAGAGTTGGTGCATATGTACATCACATTATAGTTTTTTTTACTTCTCCTTCCCCTCCTCTCCTCCTCTACTATTTCCTATTGTCTGTCTTTTATTTCACTCTTTAAATTATTTATATTGTGTGTTTGTCATATAGCAAAAATCATACTTAACCAATAGGGTCTGGTTTATTTTGTTTAGCATTATGTTCTCAAGGAGCGTTTATTTTTCTACCCATGACTCAAATGTATCATTTTTTATGACTGAATAGCACTCCATTGTGTATATCACACATTTTTTATTTTTTAACTTTATTAGTACATGTTTGCAATTCTTGCCATTTATAGTCATTTTGGAGAGTAGTTACATGTACATATCACAGCTTTTTAAAAATCCTCTTCCCCTTCCCTCTCCTTCCCCTCTCCTCCTCGGGTTACCCTATCCCCTTTTCCCTACTTGCTGATATTATTTGTCTTAGCTCATTTTATGGAGTATACTGTTTATATTAATTAAGGTTATTAGGTTCCTGTACATGGTGCATCCTTGTTCCTCTCATTTCTGCTTCCCCTCCTCCTCACCCCTTGCCTCCTTTGTTCCCTTGGATCACATACCTATTGTAAGAGATCCGTCTCCTTGTCCCTTTCTATTCATCCTTTATCATTTTCTTTGTTTATACTTTGCCTCACTCAAATGAGAGATACCATATGGTATTTAAGCTTGTGTGTCTGGTTTATTTCACTCAACATTATATTTTCCAGGTGCATCCATTTTCCTATGAATATCTCAAATGTGTCATTCTTTATAGCTATATATATAAAAAACATTTTCTTATCCAATTGTCTGTTAATGAGTAAACAGGTTGCTTCTAGGATTTAGCTATTATAAATTGTGCTGCTATAAACATTTGCATGCATGTATCACTGTAGTATGATAATTTAAGCTCTTGCAGAAGATGCTGTCAGGGAGATAGCTGGGTCATAAGGAATTTCTAATTTTGGTTCTTTGAGAAATCTCCATTCTGATTTTCATAATGGTTGTATTAGTTTGCGTTCCTACCAACAATGCAGGAGGCTTCCTTTTTTACCACAGCCACGCCAGCACTTGTTATTGTTTGACTTCCTAATGATTGCCATTTTTCCTGAATAAGATGAAATCTTAGGATTATTTTGATTTGCATTTCTCTAAAGGGCAGCGATGTTGAACATTTTTTCACATATTTGTTGACCATTTATATTTCTCTCTCTGTGGAATGTCTGTTCATTTCTTTTGCCCATTTCTTGACTGGGTCTTTCACTTTGGGTGGTTTAATTATTTAGAGTTCTTTTTATATTCTAGGTGTTAGTCCTCTGAGGAGTAGTGGCAAATTTTTTTCCCCTTCTGTAGGTTGTCTCTTCACTCTATTGATTGATTCTTTTGCTGTAAAGAATCCAATTTGTTGATTCTTGCTGCTATTTCTTGTGCAATTGAAGTTGTGTTTAGAAAAGCCTTTCCTACATCTGTGTCTTCAAATCTTTTACCTATTTTATTATCCAGAAGATTTAATGTTTCTGTTTTAGTGTTTAGATCTTTGATCCATTTTTATTTTAATTTAGTACATGGTGAGAGATAAAGGTCCAGTTTCATTCTTCTACAAACAGATAACCAGTTTTCCCAACATCATTTGTTGAATAGGCTTTCCTCTAACATTTGCTTTTGGACCCTTTTTCAAAGATCCACTAGTTGAATATGGACATATAGGCCATTTCCAAGATTTAGCTATTGTGAGTTGTGTGCTACTATAAACATGAGAACGCATGCATCTCTGTAATATGATGTCTTTAGCTCTGTAATATGATGTCTCTGGGAAGATACCCAGAGCCGTAGAGCTGTGTAGAACTGAATTTCTATCTTTAGTTTATTGAGGATTCTTCATGTGGTTTTTCACAGCGATTGCACTGGTTTACATTCCCACCAACAATGCAGAAGGCTTCTTTGTGTTCACCACACCCTCTCCAGCCTTTGTTGTTTTTGAGTTTGTGGTGGTAGCCATTCTTTCATGAAAGAAATAGAATCTCAGTGTTGTTTTGATTTACATTGTTCTAATGGTCAGAGATGCTGAACATTTTTCATATGCTCATTGGTCATTTGTACTACTTCTTTTGAGAAGTGTCTGTTCATTTAAATTGCCTGTTTTTAATTAGGTCTTTTATTGGGGGGTGCAATATTTTGAGTTCTTTATATATTCTAGATATTAGTCCTGTGTCCAAGAAGCAGCTGGCAATTTTTCCCCCATTTTGTAGTTTGTCTCTTCTTTGGGTTGTTTGCTTTGCTGTGTAGATTTTTAATTTTATATAATCTCACTTATTGATTCTTGGTGTTTTTTTTTGTGCAGATGGATTTCTATTCAGAAAGTTCTTGCCTCTGCCTATGTCTTCAAGACATTTACTTAACTGCTCTTCTATTTAGTGTTTCTATTTAAGCGTTTAGGTGTTTGATCCATTCTAATTTTGCTTTAGTACAGTGTGAGAGATATGCATATATATTTATTCCTATGCATGTGGATAACCAATTATCCCAGGACTATTTGTTAAATATGCTATCTTTTCTCCAGCACTTGTTTTTAGCCCCTTTGTCAAAGATCGGATGGGTAAATGTGCCTGAGGTAATTTCTGCATCTTCTCTTTTATTCTATTGATCTTCATGTCTGTTTTTATGCAAGTACCATCCTATTTTTATCACTGTAGCTTTAAAATAAAACTTGAAATCCAGGATTGTGATGACTGCTGCTTTTTGCTTGTTGCCCATGATTGCTTCCACTATTTGGGATTTCTTCTGATTTCATACAAATTTTAAGGTTATTTTTCCTAGTTCTGTGAAAGATGTTATTGGTGGTTTCATGGGGGATTGCATTAAATCTATATGATCAGTTTTAGTAATATGGCCATTTTGACAATATTGGTTCTACCTATCCAGGAACAGGGAGATGTCTTTCCATTTTCTGATAGGCTCTTTGACGTCATGATTTAGAGTACTGTAGATTTCATCATAGAGATTTTTCATTTCCTTGGTTGAGTTAATTCCTAAGTATTTAAATTTTTTGAAGCTATCATGAATGTGACTGTTTTCCTAATTACTTTCTCAGTGGACTTATTGTTGGGGTTCTGGAACACTATTGATTTTTCTATTTATTTATTTATTTTTTTAAAATTTTTTATTTTTACCAAGAACATGTATTGGTACATTACATACCTACTGATCAAAATCAACATAGTTATTTTGTACCTGTACATGATGTATCTTGGCTTTCCCCCCTCTTCCCCTCCCCTCCCTTCCATTCACCCACCCCTCTCTATTTGGAACATGTTTATTTACACTTTTCCATTTTTTTCACTTTCATCTCACTTTTCTTTTAGCCTTCTTCTTTATCCCCCTTTTCCCTATCTAGTTCTCCTCTCTTTTGAATACTATCTCTTTTTTTTTAATTTTTTTGTTTTGTTTTGTTTTTTTGGTGGTGGGGATTGAACTCAGGACCTTCTGCTTGCAAGGCAAGCACTGTAACCACTGAGCTAAATCCCCAGCTCCTTTTCTATTTATTTTGTATCCTGATACTTTGATGAATTTATTACTTTTAGGGATATTTGGGTAGAAGTTTTGGGTCTTCTGTGTAAAAAGTTGTGTCATCTGTGAATAAGGATAGTTTTATCTTGTCCTTTCTTCTAGATATCTTTTTTATTTCTTTTCTTTGCCTGACTGCCCTGGCTAAAGTTTTAGTGTTACACTGAACAGAAGTGGTGAGTAGACCTTGTCTTCTTCCTGGTTTTAGAGGAAAAGCTTTCAGTTTTTCCCCATTTAGTGTGAGGTGGTCATTGATTTTGTTATAAATGGCCTGTGTCAGTTTGAGATAAGGTCTATATTCATCAGGGTTTTTACCATGAATGCATATTGGTTTTAATCAAATGCTTTTTCTGTGTCTATAGAGATGCTCGTGGTTTTTTTTTTTTTTTTCTTTTTTTCCCCCTTGCTTCTGTTTGTGTGATGTTTACATTTATTGATTTGCATGTGTTGAACCATCCTTGCATTCCTGGGAGGTAGTCAACTGGGCCACAGTATAGAATCTGTCTAATGATTTGCTGCATTTCATTTGACATTGTCTTGTTGAGGATTTTTGCATCTATTTTCATTAAAGAGATTGGCCTGAATTTTCCTTTTTTTGTTAAATCCAGTTTTGCTGTCAAGGTAAGGCCAGCTACCAAGAATGAGTTTGGCAGTTCTTCTCTTTTGATTTCATTGAAGAGTTTGAAGAGTATTGGGATTAGATTTTCCCTGAAGTTTCAGTAGAAATCTGATATGAATCCATCAAATCCTGGACTTTCCTTTGTTGATGCAGTTTTTATTACTGCCTTTATTTTATTGCCTGTTATTGTCCTTTTTGGGGGTTTTATGTATTTTAGTTCAATTTTGCTAATTCATGTATGTTTAGACATTTCTCCATTTCTTCTAGTTTCTACAATTTATGGAAACATAAATTTTTTGAAATAGTTTTTTTTTATCATCATCTGGATTTTGGTGGTATCATTGTGGTTTCACCTTTTTCATTTCTATTTGAATTGATACAAGTTTTTCCTTTCCTTTGTTGGCTAAGGGTTTACCTATCTTGTTTATCATTTCAAAGAATCAACTCTTTGATTAATTGACCCTGTGTATTGCTTCATAAGTTTCAATTTCATTACTTTCCAGTTTTGTCTTTATAATATTGTTTTATCTATTAATTTTAGATTTGGATTGCTCTTATTTTTCTAGGACCTTGAGGTGCTTCATTAGGTTATTTATTTGGAATTGTTTT
>PVJO010015286.1:0-45477 GCA_004026905.1 Hystrix cristata | reverse complement strand
GTTTAATTTTTAAAAATTAAAAAAAAAATCCTGACATGAAGGATACAAGGACCGAGGTGAAAAATGAATAAACAGCTTCAACAGCAGACACAATCATGCAGAAGAATCAACAAACTCAAATATAGGTCATCTGAATTTAGCAAATTAGAAAAGCAAAAGAAAAGCCTCAGTGGTCAGGTGTTTGCCTGCCATGCGTGAGGCCCTCAGTCCAATTCCCAGCACTGAGAAAGGGGAGAAGGAAGGGAGGGGGGGAAGCAAGGAAGGAAGGAAGGACAGGAGGGAGGGAAGGAAATGAATGAATGAATGAATGAATAAAAAAAAGAAGAAGAAAGTCTAGAGGACTTTTGTGGTACTACAAATGTGAATGAGTTTATGTATTACGGAAGCCTCAGAAGGAGAAGAGAGAAAAAGATACAGATCAGAGCTCACTTGAAAGAAAAATAGCTGAAAACTCCCTAAATTGGGGAACTATGAACCTTTAGATTGATGAAAACTGAAATTTCCCAAGCAAAGACAATCCAGAGACACATTATCACAACACTGTCCAGAGTTACAGAGAATTTTGAAAACGGCAAGAGAAAAGCAACTCATCACAGACAGGAGCAGCTCGTAAGGCTAATCATGAATTTGTCAGCAGAAATCTTGCCAGCCAGAAGGCTGTGAGACAATGTATCCAAAATGTGGAAGAAGAAAAAAAATGTCACCCAAGAATACCAACTCAAGCAAAGCTGTTCTCCAGAAAAGGATAGACAAAGGCATCCCCAGAAAAACCAAAGCTGAGAGAGCTCACTGCTGTGAGAAATGCTACAGGGAGTTCTTCAGGTTGAAATGAAAGGATGCTGAATAACGACATAAAACATACTTATAACAGTATAAAACACTGATAACGATAAATAGTCAAATTTAGCACATTCTAATATTGTGATGTTGTTATTGTAAATGACTTTTAACTCTAGCATGAAACTTAAAAAATAAACGTATTATAAATAATGATAGCTACAATAGTCTGTTAATGAATACATAATGTGAAAATATATAGTGCAACACCAACAGCATGAAATGGGGGAGGAGTAGAAGTATAGAGTTTTGTATGCAATAGAAATTAATTTATTTGTTTTGTTTTGTTTTGTTTTGTTTTGTGGTGCCGGGGATTGAACTCAGGGCCTTGTGCTTGCAAGGCAAGCACTCTAATCACTGAGCTAAATCCCCAGCCCTGAAATAGAAATTAAATTATTGCTAGTTAAAATAGACTGTTATAAGGTGGTTCGTGTTATCCGCACAGTAACCATAAATATAAAAACCTCACTGATACGAAGTGGTAAAAAAGAATGAATCAAAGTATATTACTATACTATGCAAATGATAGCCTGAAGAAAGCAGGCATGATTATACTTACCAGACAAAATAAACTTTCAGTCAAAATCTGTCACACAAGATGAAGAAGGTAACTATATAACAATAAAGGAATCCATTTATCAAGAGAATATAGCAACTGTTAATATACAAACATCCAACATTGGAGACAAAAACAAATATTGATCAAACTGAAGGGAGAAGTAGCAATACAATCACAGAAGGAGATTTCAAGATCCCATTTTTATCAATGAATACACTACCTAGATAGAAAATTAATAAGGTTATAGCATATTTGAGTAATTCCATAGACCAAATGGACCCTGCAGACATAGAAGGCTCCACTGATAGCAGCAGAATCCATGTGTTTCTCAAACTCTCCGACCATTCTCCAGGATACATCACACACTAGGCCACAAGACAAACCTTAACAAGTTTAAGAAAATCGAAATATCAAATTTCTTTTTCAATGACAATGGTATGAAACTAGAAACTGATAACAGGAGGAAAATTGAATAATTCATAAATATGTGGAAATTAGACACTCCTGAATAGCCAATGAGTCAAAGAAGAAATCAAAAAGAAACTAAAAGTATCTTGACATAGAAGAAAATGGAAATACAACATACAAAAACTTATAACATGTAGCAAAAAAGTTCTAAAATGGATATTTATAGAGAAAACTGCCTACACCAAGAAAAGCAAAGATCTCACAAAACATCCTTACATTTACTTCAAAGAATTTTTTAAAAAAAGAACAAACTAAGCCCCAAAGTTAACAGAAGGGAGGAAATAATAAAGACTAAAGAAGACACTAATGAAATCAAGACTAGCAAGACAATTGAAAAGATAAAACAAAAAGTTGATTTGAAAAAAAATGGATAAACAAAATTGGCAAACATTTAACTAGATCAACCAAGAAAAATAAGCTAGGGCTCAGATTTTGAAATATGAAAGGGGATATTACAACTGATACACAAAATTACAAAGGTCATACGTGATTATTATGGTCAATCATATGCCAAGCCCAATAACCTAGAAGTAGATAAATTTCTGAACCATACAAGCTACCAACACTGAGTCATAAAGAAATGAAAACTCTGAGTGGATCAATAATAAACACAGAGATTGAAGCAATAATCAAAAAGCCCCAGCAAAGAAAAGACCAGTACCAGATTCTTGAACAAGTGAATTCTCCCGAACATTAAAGAAGACTGATTGTCAGTATTTCTCAAGGTCTTCCAAAAAATCGAGGCGGAGAGTAACCCTTTCACATTTATTTTATAAGGCCGGCATTACTTTCATGGTACAGGATGAAAAGGAAAAAGAAGGAAGGAAAGAAGGAAGGAAGGAGGAAAGAAGGAAGGAAGTTGTAGTCTAATATTCCCGATGAACATAGATGCAATAGTGCCCAACGAAATGCTAGCACACCTGATTCAGCACCATAAATTAGTCATATACCATAATCAAGTGGAATTTATTCCACAAATCCAAGGATTGTTCAATATACGCAAATCAATAAGCATGATAAACCTCGCTAGCAGAATGAAAGACAAAATGATATGATCAGTAGCTCTTGTATGTAATTTTGTTTAACTTGTAGACAAAGACTGACAGACAGGTGCAAGAAAAATTCTCTTTGGGAACCTAGAACTCGGTGTGTTACCGAATTCAGTTTAAAGTGATGGGGTATTGGTAAACTTTAAGATTGTTTTCAAGATTGAAGAGTTGATAATTAGAAAGCACAGGTTGTGAGAGGAATCTTGGCTACATTGATTTGATATTCCAATTTTCATCCTGTGACACAGGAGGATAGATTCTTCCCCCTGTAAAAGTTTCTATCTTGAAAACGTGAGGTCCTGAGTTGAAGACATGTCCAAGTGTTTGCACCATGTCGTTTAAATGTGGTAAATAGCACACTATCAGATTAAACCTGGTCAGGTTTCATTTTTTAAAAATTCTTATGAGCAGCTCAATGCACATAGAAAAATCATTTGACAAAATTCAATATCCTTTCACAACAAAAAATTCAACAAATTAAATGTATGTACAACAAATGTGCCTCAAATAATAAAGGACAAACACGATACGTCACACTCAGTAGGGAAGAGCTGAGAACTTTTCCTCCTAGATTAGGAATGAGCAGGGTGCCCCCCTCACTACTTCTATTCTCAGTACTAGAAGTCCTAGCCAGACCAATTAGGTAAGAAATAAAAGGCATTCGAATCCAAGAGGAAGGAGATAAACTGTATTTCTTTGTAGCTGCTGTAATCTCATGTACTTAAAAGTCCACCCAAAAACTGTTATAGATGATAATTCAATAAAGTTCCAGGAAACAAAATCAACATAAAAATTTGCACTTCCCTATACTAATGAGTTAACCTGAAAAAGAAATTAAGAGAACACTCTGGTTTACAAAGCACAGAAGTGATCCAGATACTTAGGAATAAATTTAGCAAAGGAGGGGAAAGATCTGCACTTACTTTCTTTTTTTTATTTTAACCAAGAACCTGTGAGGTAGGAATAGGGCGTGGTTAAGGCTGGCTGGCAAGGGAAGGTGACCTGGGGGAGTGGCTTGGACCTGACATCAGCCCTGGGGAAGTGGCCTGGACCTGACGGCAGCCTGAGGCCTGATTTTTAAGCACCAGCCCTCATGTGGACTGTAGGGAGTTCTCCCAAGTTTCCATGAGAACTCCATTTGATAAATAGAAGCAACACCGGAAGCTGGTGCTTTTCTTTGCTACAGAGCCGCCAGGGAGGGGGCTCTCCTGTTTCCCTCCCATGGAAGATGGTGGCTGCAGATTGTTATGCTCAATTTTCCTTTTCTTCTTTTCTCTATACTTTTAAATAAAACTTTAGAACTACTTTTTGTCCCCCTCATTCAATTCTTTGCTTGAGGAGGGAAAGAACCCAGGAATATCGGAACCCATCCAATAACACATGTATTGGTACATTGTATACATAATGTTCACATTCATCAGGTTATTTTGTACCTGTACATGATGTATCTTGGTCCCCCCCTTCCCTACCCCTCCCTTCTGCCCCTCCCTTCTGTAATAAACCTATTTACAGCAGGTTTATTTATATTTTCCCATTTTTTCCCTTTCCACTTTCTTTCCTTTTTCCCTTCTTTCTTTTCCCCCTTCCCCCTTTCTAGTTCTCCTCTCTTTTCAATATCATCTTCATTTTATATAATATCTATTACACTTCTCTGACCTTATTTACCCTTACAGTTACTTATATCAGAGAAACAATTTGATGTGTACTCATGAGTGTCTGATTTATTTCACTTAAGAGTATGTTCTCCAGGAACATCCATTTACCTACAAATGCCTCTAGCTTATCCTTTTTTATGGCAGAGTAGTACTCCACTGTGGAGAAAAGCCACATCTTCTTTAGCCATTCATTAGTTGTTGGGCATTTAGGTTGTTTGCAAGACTTAGCTGTTACAAATTGTGTTGCTATAAACATGGTTGTGCATTTATCCCTGTGGTATGATGATTTTAATTCTTCTGGAAAGATGCTTTCTTTAAAAGGCCGTACTATCTGTCATGGTCTAGATGCAAACTGTCTCCTAAATGGTTCACGTGTTCTGAGGTGGGTCTTTCGGTAGAGGACTGGGGCATGGGCACTGCATACATGCTGCGGGAGGGGGACCTGGTCGAAGTGGCAGGTCACTGGGTGAGTGACTGGGAAGGGTGCGTCTCCTTCCCCGGGTCCTCCCTTGCTTTTTGCTTCCTGGCTGCCATGGGCTGAGCATCTTTTCCTCCACTACACCCTTCTGCTGTCCTGTTTCTGCTTTGGAGCCAGCCAACCATGGACTAAAATGTAAGCAAAACTAAACCTCTCCCCTTTAAATTGTGGGTGTATGGTATTATGTTCTGAAATGGAGAAAGTGACCAAGATTCTACCCAAAGCAACCTACAGATTCTAAGCAATCCCTGTCAAAATTGCAACCTGGACATGATGACGTACACCTGTAATCCCAATACTTTGGGAGGCTGAGGCAGGAGGATTGCAAGTTCAACTCCCACCTGAGCGACTGTCTCAAATTGTGTCTCAAAACAATAAATGAACAAACAAAAGGTACTGGGAACACAGCTCAGTGGCAGAGCACCCACAGGTTTGATTCCCAGTACCACACACACAAAAAATACCAATGGGATTTTTCACAGAAATAAAAAGAAATTTCTAAAATTCATATGGAACCACAAAAGACTGAAGAGCCAAGGCAATCGAGCAAAAACAAAGCTCAATCTTCACCTTTGTTGATTTCAAACTTATATCACAAAGCTAGAGCAATAAAAAGAGGCACAAGGAGTCATGGGATAGAGCAGCAAGCCCAGAAAGGAACCCCACATGCACAGTTAAGTGTTGTAAAGATACCAAGAATGCACACAGGGAAAGTCTCCCCAGCAAATGGTGGGACAAAATCAGATACCCACGTGCAGAAGTGTGCAGCTGGTCTTTATACCAGGAGCAAAAGTTAACTGGAAATAAAGATTCAAATGAGAGATTTGAAACTGTAAAAATCCTAGAAAGAAAAACAGGGGAAAATCCCCTTGACACTGGCCTTGGCAATGAGTCTTTGGCTGATACCAAAAGCACAAGACACAAAAGTAAAGCCAAGCAAATGGGACCATCACGGACTAAAACAGCTCTGCACAGGGAAGGAAGCAACGCACAGAAGGCATGGAATAAAATATTGGTAAACTACACATCATACAGGGTTAATATCAAACTAAGGCATTTCCACAACTCTATAGCAAAAGAACACCCGGGATAGATCAATTAAAAAATGAGCGAAAGACCTGAAGAGAGATTTTTCCAAAGAAGACATACAAACAACCTTCAGAGGTATGAAAAGGTGCTCAGCATCTCTACTCACCGGGGAGATGCAAATCAAAATCGCGAAGACCTATCGCCTCACCTGTGAGAATGGCTATTACCAAAAAGATAGGAGATAACAGGTGTTGGCAAAGGCAGGGAGAAGAGGGAATCCTTGTACGTTGGTGGGAATGTAACTTAGTAGCATCATTATGGAAAACAGTATGGAGAGTCTTCAAAAAAATAAAAATGGAACTACCATATAAGCCTGAAAATTCCACTGCTGGGTGTATACCCAAAATATCTGGGAGGGAGACCAGCAGTCGAATACACATCGCAGCACTATTCACCATAACCAGCGCAGAAACAACCTGAATGTCCATCAGTGCATGGTAAAGAAAATGTGGTACGTGTGTGTGGTGGATGCCAGTCAACACTAACAATAAGGAAATCCTGCCACTTGCAAACGATGGGTACACCTGGAGACATTATACTAAGTGAAATAAGCCAGACATAGAAAGGCGATAGTGTCTGATGTCATTTATATGAAATCTCACAAAAGTCAAACTGTAAAAACAGAGTAGAGTGGCGGTTGCCAGGGGCAAGGATGTTGGGGGCGATGGAGGTGTCAATGGGTGCAGACTTTCAGCTATGAGAGGAGTCATCTGGGGCTCTGTGTACAGTGTGGTGACGACCTTGATCATACTGGAGTGTATATTCTTTAGTGTTCCCAACACACGCACAGAAGATGCCCGGCTGAGGTGGTGGATTTGTTAATCATTTGATTGTGCGGGTCCTTTCACAGGTGTGTGCACAGGTGCACATCCGCTGTGCCTGGAGCTCCTTCACCCCACGAGTGTCCACTTGAGCTCTTGAGTGCCTCCTGAAGCAGCTGCTCCCCCCATCTCCATGTCACCGCTGCAGTCCAAGCTGCCACCCACACACTCCTTGGATGGCCACAGCCCTTTCTGTACCCTCCCACCTCACTGCATACACCAGTTAGTTTCTAATATGGCCCGTGCAATGACGTCATCCTGTGGTACAAACGATACAACGTCCTCCCCTCCCCCAGAGACACCCCCGCGGCCCAGGCCCTGCTGACCAGGCTGCCTTTCTAAAACTCACACTCCCACAAGTCCTCTGAGCCCCGGCACTGCCCCCAAACCCTGGGCAACTTACCACCTGATGGTGTCTCAGAGGACTCAGTTCTGCCGCATCCTCCTGACTCCATCAGAACCACTTCTGAAACTACAGAACTCTCCTTCTCCGTATTTTCCAAAATGTGATTTTTACAGTGTGTTGAGATGGGCTTTAACGCTGATCATGAAAGAGAGAAACCAGGTCTCATTGCACTCTGCAGCAGGAGACATCAGGTGAGTCCTTCCTCCTCACCTCTGTCCCTATGCATCTGGGATGCTCAGAAGAAAGTTCTAGTCAATGTATTTCTGTAGTCAATTAGTAACTGAATGCATTTCAGTCTCTTCCTGCATTTTTAGATACTTCTAGGATTCACCAAAGACCCCTGGCCAGGCACAGCATGTGATTGCTAGTTCCAAACTCAGATCACGTTCTTCCCAGTGGGCTGCCTTTGGGGAAGAATGCTTAACCTTCATTAACTAGCTTTAGCGTGAATTAGATGTAGCCTGAACTCTAATTTTAATCCACATGAACTAAAATTCAGCACCAAGAGAAATGGGAAGGATCTCGCCCCCAGCTTGCCTGCGAGCCCAGGCTGCCCAGGCTTCACTCGGCTTCCTTGCTTCTAAAACCTCCTTGTAATTCCGACTTAATGAAAAAGATTATTAAATGGCCTTGTAACTCACGGTTAGCTGCCACTCCCTGCCAGACTGCCCCCTGGGGCAGAAAGTAGCGCAGAAAGCCGGTTTCTCATCAGCCTTACCTTTGCTTGCCAGCCGGGCTGGGTGCACAGTGCCAACGTCCCAGATGGCCTGGAGGCAGCTGCCCAGCTGACCTCAGAAGACACAGCCACCACCGGCTTCCAGATGAGGTCGGGGCAAGGGAGAAACGATCCTCAGCTTCGAAGCCGGGCTTCTCAGCGCCTGCATAATTCAGAGTCTGAAGGGAGCCAAAGGGCCTTTAAAAAGAAGGCAAATCATAACAACCTCCCGCCTTCTTCCTGCTTTTGTTCCTCCTTGAGCACATTCCGGTCCATTAGCTTGTTAGAGCTTCACAAACAACCCCTGAGCACCTCAGGCTGGAATCCTTGTTCCTATTCATCAGAAGAGGACACTGGCATCTATTATCTCCGTTCTAGAGATAGGAGGTCAAAGGTTGGCGAAAGCTCAATAACTTGCTCCAGGTTGTAGAAAATGCCCGAGCCTTCTAAGGGCTCGTGTCCCAGAGATTTTCCAGAAACAGCCCGTCTTAGCAGTTCCCGCTCCAAGGCCTCAGCAGCAAGGATCCTTTGGTTTCTGGGCTCCATCCTTCAATTAAGCTGAACCACCAACCCTAGTCCTGGCTCGTTCCTCAGACTCGGCCCCATGGACCCTCAAGTCCATGAGCTCACGGCGCTCGAGAAGTGAGGCCACAGCACCATCTCCACCCCATCTTCCCTGGAAAATGCTACTGCTGTTAGTGGAAGTCACCATTCCGTAAGATTCAAAGTATGTGGAGTCATTTCATATAACACAATCTTGGCTTTCAGACATTCGTGGCCTAGCGGGACCCCCTCCCACTGGGCTACCTTTCAGGACACATCTCTGCAACTGGTGTCAAGAGCCGGGCACGGCTGCCACCATGCCCAGGCGCTGTTTCGGGGCTCCAGGACGGCGCGAGCAAGACACCGGAGACTCTGCCCTTGTGGGGCCCACATTTAGTACCAAAGACGAGGGGAAACAAAGATGCAGGCAGAATGTGAACAGCAGGCTGTGGCAAGTACCCTGAAGGAAAAGCAATCAGGGACCGAGATGGAGACTTGGCTGCTCTTTTAGAAGAGGTTGGGGAGGTTGCTGATCAATCGATGTCGAGATTTTCCGGGGTTATCTGGGTGGCTCTGTGCAGTCACAAGGGTCCTTATAACTGAAAGACAGGTGTGAGCATAGAGTCAGAGACAGATGGAGACAGATGTGAAGATGCTGCACTGCTAGCTCTGAAGGTGGAGACAGGGCTACAGAACAAGAAATGCAGGACCAAGAAGCTCAGAGGAGACGCGTTCTCCCCCAGAGCCCCCAGAAGGAAGCAGTTTGCTGAAACCTTCATTTTAGCGCAGTGAGACCCATTCACCATAAGGTAGTCAGTTTATAGTATTTAAAGCCATCAGGTCTGTGAAACTAACATGCCAGCCACCAGCATGATTAATTTTAGAACCTTTTCTCTACTTCCTGGTGGAACCTCATACCCATTAGCAGCCAGTCTCCACTTCTCTCCAAACTCCAGGCAACCAGTAACTTCCTTTCTGTCTCCATGGGTTTGCCTATCATGGACAATTTATTAATGGCAGCTGAGTCAGGGAGAAATATTATCGGCAGTCAGATAGGGCTGGGCCCTCGAGGAGCCAGTGCAGAAAATGGGAACACATTGCCACTGCAGCTGGAGGCGCATCTGTCAAAGGCCAGGCCTCAAGGCAAAAATGCAACAACCAGGCCTGCATGCCTCCCTGGAGGATATTATTCTGTGATTAGCAGCCCTGGTCCAGGAAGCCCAGATAGGCAGCAGTCACCAGGTGAGTGACCAGAGCACCCAGGCCCAGCCCTTCCCAAAATGCCTTTGTTCTTTCCACGTGCCCTTGCTACGTGCCCGCTTCCCTTTTGGGCCAATATTAGCTAAGTACCTATACTTGTAATCCTATAGGTCGATTGTAGCTTGACCCGTGTTGTACTCACCTTGTGATCTTGTACCCGCCTCGTGATTTTGCTCTATAAAATATTCTTAGAGAAATGACCTCTGTGCGAACCCACTTTTGGGTCCCCTCCTGTCTCTCAGGAACTATCTTTCAATAAACCTACCCTACTCCATTTTCCTTGGAATTCATTCTTTGATCTCAGGGGACATGAATTCAGCGTATCTAACATCTAGCAGGTTGGGAGTTACATTTCTTCTATATCAATTTCATATAAGTGGAATCATAATCCATGGCCTTTTGCATCTGGTTTTTTTCATATAGCATAATATTTTCAAGGTCCGTCCACGTCGTGGCATGTATCAAGATTCCACTTCCTTTTATTGCCAAATACCCTCCCACTGTGTGGAGATATTTATTCATTCATATGTTGGTGGCTGTCTTGCTAATTTCCACTTTGGGACTATAAAGAACACTGTTGTTATGAACACTCTTACAGCTTTTGTGCAATATGTACACGGACATATATTTTATTTTTCTTTTCTACCTAAGAGTAGAATTGCTGGGTCTTATGAAACCTGTTGAGAAGCCACCAAACTTCTGCAAAGTAGCTACATCATTTTACACACACATGAGGGTTCCAATCTCTCCGCATCATTGGGGTTTATTGTTATTACAGCCATCTTAGTGAAAGCAAAGTCGCACTTTATGTGGCTTGGATTTTCATTTTCCTGGTGGCTAATGGCGTATATTGGCCATTTATGCATCTTCTCTGGAGAAATACCTGTTTATCTCTTGCGCATTTTAAAAATTATATTATCTGTCTTTTTATTATTAGGTTATAAAGATTATTCATATATTCTTGATACAAGCTCCTTATCACATATATGATTTGTAGATATTTTCTCTCATTTTGTGAATTGTCTTTTCATTTTTTTATATTCTTTGAGGCACAAAAGTTTAATTTTGATGAAGTCAATTTATTTAGTTTTTCTTTAGGTGTGCTTTTGATATCATATCTAAGAAACTATTCCCAAAGATTTATGTCTATGTTTTTGCAAGAGGTTTTATAGCTTTAGCTCTTATAATTTGATCTTTTTGATCCAATTCAGTGAAATTTTGAAAACAGTGTGAGGTAGGGGTTCAAATCCACCCTTTCCTGTGTGGATATTCAATTTTCTCAATACCAGTTAAAAAGATTATTATCTTTTCAATTGATTGGCCTTAGAACTCTTATGGAGAATCACAACCGTAATCATAAGAGTTTATTTTTGTATTCTCAGTTCTATTCCTTTGATCTATATTCTGTCCTTTTACCAGTGCCACACAGCATGATTATTGTAGCTTTGTACTAGGTTTTGAAATCAGAAAGTATGAATTCTCCAACTTTGTTTTTCTCTTCAAGATTGTTTTGGCTAGCCTTAGTTCTTTATATTTCTGTATGACTCTTAGAATCAGCTTATCAATTTCAAGAAAGATGCCGGTAGGAATTTTTTATAGGGATTGCATTAAATCTATAAATGAATTGGGGAGTATTTTATTTAGCCATTGTAAGCTTTCTGATCCATGAACATGGGATGTACTCCATTATTTAGGTCTTCTTTGATTTTTGTTGATAATGTTACACAGTTTTCACAGTACAAATTTTGCACTTCCTTTGTTAAAATTATTCTGAAGTATTTTTGTTAATGTTAATGTAATTGGAATTATTTTCTTAATTTCATTTTCAATTGATCATTGCAAGTATATAGAAATAAAGTTGATTTTAATATATTGATTATGTATTCTATGACCTTGATAAACTTTTTTATTCCATCTGATGGCTTAAAAAGTAAAGTTCCTAGGATCTTTTTTTTTTTAATCTGTTTTCTCTTACTAGAACTATCAGAACGATATTGAATATAAGTGGTGGGAGCAGATGTTCTTGTCCTGTTCCCAGTATTAGAAGAAAAACATTCAATGTCATCACTAATATGAGGTTTGCTATATTTTTGTTTGTGTGTTTTCTTTGTTTTGGGATTTATGTATAGCCTTTATTAGGTAGAAGAAGTTCTTATTTTGTTTAAAGTTTTATCATGAAGGAACTGTGGATTTGTCAAGCACCTTTTCTGCATCTCTGAGATAATTATGTTTTGTCTCACTTATTCTATTCTTATAGTGTTATGGCATTTCATTTTCTAATGTTAAGCCAGTTTTGCATTTATGGATTAAATCTTGCTTGATCATGATATGCAAATTATGTATGTTTACAAATTTATCATGCTATGTCATTAAAATTCATTTTACTTCTAGGAGATATTAGTCTGTAGTCTTCTTCTGTGGTATCTTTGACTGGTTTTGTCAATAGAATAAGCCTAGCCTCATAAAATGAATTGGTAAGTAACCCTTCTTCAAATTTCTGATAAGTTTGCAAAGAAATGGTATTAATTACTCCTTAACGCTTTGGTAGTACTTGTAAGTGAAGACTTTTAGGTCTGATTTTTTTTGTGAGTAGTTAAGAGTTGAGGTTTGCTTGTTTCTAGTCACTAATTCAATCTTTTGTTGTAGCTCTATTCATTCTGCTTCTTCTTCACTCTGTTTCAGCTGTTTTTGTTTTTCTAGGAATTTGTCTTTTTCAGCGAAGTCACCTAATTTATTGTTGTACAGCTGTTCAACATATTCTCTTATGACCTTTCTAACTTCTGTAAGATCAGTAGGTCTTTAAGATCTTTCTTTCTGACTCCAATGAGGACTGCCAATTTCGTCACCCTTTTCAAGTGACTAACTTTCGGTTCTATTGAGTTTTCCCTATTTTTCTCCCTTCTATTTCATTAATCTATATGTCAGTCTTTATCATTTCCTTCTTTACTTATATATTTATTTATTTATTGAGACAGGGGATTACTATGTAGTTCAGGCTGACCTTGAATTCACTATGTATCTCTGGCTGACCTTGAACTCAAGATTGATCCTCCTGCCTCGGCCTCCGAAGTGCTGGGATTACGGGCATGTACTACCACACCCGATTTATTTCCTTCTTTTTTTTTTTTTGCTTGAAGTTTATTTTATTCTTCTTTTTCCAGTATTTTAACTGGAAAGTTATGTTACTGTTCTTTTTTTTTTTTAAACATAGGGATTTACAACTATAAATTTGCCTTTAAGGACTGCCTTAGCTGCGTCCTGTTCATTTTAATATGTTTTATCTTAATTTTCATTTATTTCAGAGTATTTTCTACTTGTCCTGTGAATTTATTTTGAAGCCACTGGTTATTGAAAAGTATAGTATCAAATATCCACATATTTTTAATTTTCCAATTTTTTTCTATTATTTACTTATTTGACTCTATTGTGGTCAGAGAACATGCTTTGCATTATTTCCATCCTTGTAAATTTATTAAGGCTGGCCTTATGCCTAGCACGTGGTCTGTCTGAGAGAATGTGCCTTAGGTATACGAGTAGAATGCACAGTTAGCTATTGGTGGGTGGAATACTTTATGGATGTCTGTTAGGTCCAGTTGATTTGTATCATTGTTCAAGTTTCCATCTCTGCTAATCTGTCTAGTCTTGCTACATTTCATTAAAATTAGGAGGTTAAAAACACCAACTATTACTTTTGAGTGGTGTATTTTCCCTTCAATTCTGTCAGGTTCTGCTGCACTTATTTGGGAGCCTGTTGTTAGGTGTATATATGCTACAGTCACACTGTGGTTTACATGCATCCCCAGAGTTCCCATGCTGGAAACATAACTCCAGTGTAATAATGCTGGGAGGTGACCCTGACATGAGATGCCTAAATTATGAGGCCTCCACGCTCACGAATGGATTAGTGTCATTAGCCCAGGAGTAGTCAGTCATCTCGAGAGTGGTTAGTTATAAAAGCTATGGCTCTCCTGTCGTCCACCATAGACAATGCAGCACAAAGGCCCTCACCAGGCACCAGGCCATATTCTCAGACTTCCAGCCTCCAGAACCATGAGCCCAACGAATATGCATTCTTTAAAGTTGTCCACTCTCCAGTATTCTGTTAGAGTGGCAGAAAATTGACTAAGAAAAATTGTAATATTTTCCCTAGTGAATTTTCTCTCTCATTGTTGTGTAATGTCCCTCATTCTGTCTATCGTTTTGTTTTAAAATCTATTTATCTGACATTACCATAGCCTCTCTAGCCTTCTTATGATTGCTGATTGCATAACATAATTTTTACATCATTTTACTTTCAATCTATTTTGTCTTTGAATCTAAGGTGTGTTTCTGGTAAGCACAAATCTTGTTTTCAGTCCAATCTACCATGCTTTTTTAAACAGCAGTGTGTAAGTCAAAATTGTGAGAAAGACAAATAATATCCCATGTTGTTATAAAAATAATCGTCACCATACCATAGTTCACCCTTCGAGAACCACTGCAATAGGAAGCATTTACTGAGTGTATGCCTTTGTGAGTTAGCTGAGAGCAGACTGCTGTAGGCTGAGCCTGGCTCCACCCTTCTCCTGGGCCCAGCAGGCTGGTGTGGACACGTCCATCTCAAAGTGACAGCAGAAGCTCATGAGGTCATGTGGAAACAGATGTTTAAGTATCTGCCTTATTACATTGGATGAAGCAAATCACATGGCAAAACCCACAGTCAATGGGTAAGAAACTATCTTCCACACCTGTGATAGAGACTGAGTCCATTTGGTGACTAGAGGTACGACAGTGACATGAGATAATGTGCAGATGGCTGAGCCCCTCATAGACACTGATGTAGGGAAGCTATCGTAATCATCTCTACCTTAAAGAACCTCCTGGACTTCTAGTCACTGCCAAACCACCAAAACCAGAGGCTAGCTCGTAAAACATACGCAATTGTTCATTACTTATATTCCGTTAGCTTTTGAAAAGGATGTAAGAAGACTTACAGAAAAAAAGTTACATTGACGCTATTTTTTTAAAGGGTGAAAAAACAAGAGAAAGAACTCGTCTCTTTGACTCGGTCCTTCAGATGACCAAGTCCTTTACAGAAAAGGATCTTAACCAGTTTGCTCACTGCATGAAGCACTTCAGCATTTCAGATGGAGCGGGCTGCTTCCTAGACTCCATCCTTGCTCTACCATTACTGGGGCATTAGGTGGGAGAACATTGAGCAGCGGGGAGAAGGGGGCTTCTAAACTAACTCCATTTACATGCTGTTTATGAGGATTTCATCTGATTTGCCCATCAGCATCCAAAGATGATAATCTAGCCAGGTGATCATGGGTGCCTCTTTCTGCCTCAGTTTCTTCATCTGTACAATGGTGATCATAATAATTGTTCTTTTGAAGTCTGATTGAGTTACTGCATGAAAAACACACTTTGAGAAGGGACTGGCACAGTTAGAGCTACATAAGTCTTTGATACTGTGGTTAGTATTTATTATGGCTTAGAGCTGGATGTCCCTGCAAAGACTCGTGCACTCATAGGCAGGGCTACAGGGAGGTGACTGGATCATGGGCGTGTGGGACCGGATCAGTCCACCGATGGGTTTAGAGCTGGGTGTGACATTACATGGTGAAGCCCCGTGGAAAGAGGCAGGCCACTGTGGGTATGACCTGGAGGGGTGTACGGGGTGTCCGTCCTCCTTCGGTGGTTCACTGCTCCCTGCCTGCCGGGCCCCTCTGCCATGCCGCCCTGCCTGGGAGCCAGCTGACCACGGACCAAAAACTCTACAGACTGTGAGCCGAAAAAACCCCTCCTACTTTGACTTGTAGGTGCTGGGTATTGTTTTCCAGTAGCATGAAAGTAACTAAGACACTGTTCTTTAATAAAAACTCACTCGTTACCACACAAAAGAGTAGGGCACAACCTCACAAAGTCAGTCCGAGACTTAATCTAATTGCTCGGAAATAGCAAAGTCAAATGTCTTCAGGAAGCCAACGCTGTGCTTTTAGCTCTGCATACAGAGCCCATAGTCTTGCTCTGACAACTCCTCCCTGATTTGAACCCACAGGCAGTCAGAAAGAAAATCAAGCCCTCCAACTTGCTGAAACCAAAGCCGGGCATTGTCTCGTCCCGTCCCAAGAGCTCCACTTGGCCACTCTCACAGTGCTCCTAGAGCTGTCCCTACAGGTTAATAAAGTAGGGACATAAAGTTGGTAAACAAGGGAAAGACTTAGAAACCATGTTATATTGTCCCTTCTTTTAAAATTGAGGAAACTATGGATAAGAGGTGTCACTCAACCAGCGTCACACTGTTGGTGACGGTAAATTCTCCTGATCCCAGTGCCAGTGGCCCTAACCATGTCTTTATGGACTCTGCAAAATGCCCCCATTCGAGCCTCGCAGCCTCAGTTTCCTCCAAGCACTCAGGACAGTTTGTAGGTGCCTCTCTCATAGGTCATACTGCCCACCCATGCTCCAGTGTTGGAAACCACAGGCTCAAGATGAGTCTGTCACTCCTGATCCTGTCTGACCTGCCCAGAGGCTGGTGAGACAGCCCTTTCCACTCTGAATGCCACTCCTCCATTAATGTGTCTGGAGAACACATTGGCTTCCTTGGAAGTTCCCACTGTGTTCACTCACTTCTCACTAAGCATCAGCTGAAACCATCAGGCCCTCCACAGATGCCATTGCTAAGCAACAGCTCCCTCAGCTCCACCCTCCAACATCCACAGCGCCTGGCATCCAGCTCCATGGCTCACCCCGAGGGGCTCCAATTGAGAGAGACTGGCTGGTTGCCACGACTTCCTTCTGAGAGGAAGGGAATCGGTCCTGGCAGCCCAGGAGGAAGAACCCACGGGGGCCCTCCATTCACCAGGCAGGCCCACTGCCAAATTCAGGGATGACCTGGCACTCTCCTGCGTGAATAGAAACTAGTCCTGGTGCCCTCCACACTGCGTCCTGGATAATTCCCCACCTTTTCCGAAGACCCTCAGATAGTCCCCTTCTGCTTGCCTGCAGGAATCTACCCCTTAGAGATCCTTATGGCTGACTGAGGGAGCTGTCCACGCTCTGCAGTAGGGGAGGAAAAGCAGACTGAAGAGTAACATGAGAGTGTGGCACAACTCTGTCATTTTGCGAAAGCAGAAACCATTTTTAACTCTATTCACTCAAACGATCAGAAAGAAGGGCAAATTGTTGAAGTGGTTAGTATCCTCCAAGTGCTAGATTGGTGTTAGGTGGAACAACAGCATTTTGCTTCACACGTTTCATCGGTCTGAATTGCTGAACACGTAGGCGGTACTAGTCACTTTCCTGTTGCTAGGACTAGAAACGTGACACCTGCAGCTTGAAGGAGGAAAGGTTTGTTTTGTTTCACGTTTCTCAGGATTCGGCCAAAGTTGGTTGGCTCCCAGGCAGCAATGGCAAGGTGGAGGGCTCGGCAGAGGAAAGCTGGTTAGCCAATGTCAGGCAGGAAGCAGAGACAGAAAAGGGGAACCAGGGGCAAGAATACACCCTTCCAACACTGCTCCCAGGCCCCTTCTCCTTACAGCACATGAACTCATCGGTGGGTTAGTTGACTGACCAGTACAGCGTGCTGACCTTCCACAAGCCCCACCTCCGAACACAGGAGACCGGGACGTTTTAGATCTAAACCATAACATAGGCATTATGTTAGTTGAATGGATGGGAGGGAAGACTTTTCTCTCGGCTGTGAGATGAGCTGGAGAGACAGCGGCGGGCGTGCAGTCGGCCAGCTCAGGGCTGGTGGGCAGTGAGCATCCGGGGAGAGTAGGGGGTAACAAGCCCTACCCAAAGTAGCTTTCTCAGTGCCTCCTTTGCCGAGCCCGTGTCTGAGGCTTCCCTTTGGGGGTCAGCCGTCCCCTCCATTCCCCAGGAGTACATAGCGAGGGGAAAGCAGCCTGCGGCCCAAGCCACCATGCGTACTCTAGAGGAAAAGGAAGGCATGATGCCATGAATTCCCAGGAGACAGGGGCCAGAGGGCAAAGCAGCCAGGAGGTAGGAGAGAGGCGTGGCCAGGGCTGGCAGAATCCCTGGCGATGGAGCGGGCGTGGCCCGGACCTGACCTCAGCGGCGGGGGGGGGGGGGGGGGCAGCATCCCAGCACCGCCTCTCGGGATGTGCAGGTTCTCTCGGGTTCCCTCCAGAGTTTGGACAGTGTAAATAAAGGCAGCACCACAAGGAAACTTTTCTCCGGACCGCGGAGGCAGTGGCGGCGTCTGCTCCCAGCGCACTGGGGCTGTCATATCTTTTCAGGACAGCCCCTACCACGTCTCTTAGGCGTGGTACATATTTTTCTTTCTCTTTATCGTTATTTTCTCTTTTACTTTCTCCTTGTAGGCGCAGGCTTGCTCCGCGGAGCCAGTTTCTATTTGACACTGCTGTTGGCCCATTTTATCCAGCTCTTTGTTCGCGGCAGGAAGGACCTGGAATTTACCCGGTAACACCCAGGCAGGCAGGCAGGGGGACGATCGCGCCTGGACCTCAGTGGATGCCGGGCAGGCACAGCCTTGTCCTGCACGGCGAAGTGGAAGCCCCTCGCTGTGCCGCTGCCGTCCAGCCCACGTGGAATCTGCCAGCTTGGCTTTCAAAGGCAGAGATGCGACACACTTGAAAAATAAGTGATTCCAAAGATGGCCCTGGACGTGATCGAGTTACCACCTGACCAAAGATAAAGGTTCTTTGTGAACACTTTCCCTTCCTGTGTGACTGCTACACTGCAGCGGGCAGAAACATCTAAAGGCTGCTCAAAGTGTGAACCCTGTGGCCAGCCATGCCACATCACCCGGGTGCTGTCTAGTAGTGTAGAACCCCAGGCCTTAGCCCAGAATCATCCCCACAAATTGGGAGTTTTTGTTTTGTTTTGTTTTTGTACTGGAGATCGAATGGTGGGAGCAAGGAGCTAGCCTAGCAGGAGCTGCTGATGTATGAGCCAGAGTGGAAGGGCAGAACCAGAGATGGTTTCCAAGTTGCTGGCTTGGGTCAGTGCACTGACTGTGATGTTGGATGAGGAAGAGCAGGCTCCACTCACAGGGAGGCAAAACCCAAGGATTTGTTTTTACTGTGTGCTTTGTGAGCGGCCCATCTACATCTGAAGGGAGAGTGGTGGAGCCAGCCTGCAAGTGGCTCTGGATTAGAGGGAGGGCGCACCAGACATTTCAGCAAGAGGAGCAAACAGTCCCTGGAGAGCAGGGCGCAGCAAGGAAGGCCCAGCCCTGAACCCGGCACCCCACACACACCCCCAGCCCACACACACACACACACACACACACACACACACTTAGGAGCTGGGTGACAGAGAGGGAGCACGGGCACTTTCTGCTGGTATCACTCTCTTCCTGGCGAAGCCCAGCGTGAGGTCACCTGCTGGTCCCCAGCCACCTGGAGGGGGTGTCAAGGAGGTCTGAGGCAAGGACAGCAGACACAGGCAGTGTAGGAACTGTGGGCAAGTGGGAAACCAAACTGCCCAGGCCCAGATTTCTCCCCCTTCGCTAACCTTCCACAGTAAATTCCAACAAGCAGGATTATGTTGTGTCCTGGTCAAAGCAGCTCCACACTTGTTCCTCCTGAGAACTCCGGGGAGGCAGAGCTGTGATGGTGTTGCAAAACCAGAGGCAGAAGAGCTGCCGCAATCCACACAGAGGGTGTTTCCTACGGGGCTGGCCCAGGACCGCTGAGTGTCCCTGGAGCTGCCTTCGCCAGGGTGGAGGTCACAGCTGGCTCACGGCCTCCTCCTCCTGGTCTCCAGCCTCTCCTCACCCTGCCCAGCCACCTCCCCAGCCCTCTCAGCCCCCAGGGCAGCTGGCCCATTTCTCTCCTCCGAACTCTGAACTCCGGCTTCCCCTATTACCCTGCCAGCCAAACACATTGGAAATTTAGGATCATGGTTAAAACCTCTTGTTTTAGAGTAAAACACAAAAACGACACAAAAAACTCCCATTCAAGTTCTGGATTTCCTTGGGAAAGTTGTTTTACTTCTTTGCCCTCCATTTTTTCATCTATAAAACAGTAATAGTAGGGGCCTGGAGACTTAGCTCAGTAGTTAGAGTGCTTGCCTAGCAAGCACAAAGCCCTGAGTTCGATCCCCAGTACCAAAATAAAATAAAATAAAACAATAAGAGTAGTGATGGTGGTAGGGATAGGAGAAGTAGCTCATAGGACTTTTATGAACATGAAATAAAATGATGCGTATAAAGTCCTTCACACAGGTCCTGACCCATTGAAAATATTCACTACACAGGAGTTGCTGTGCTAACATTAGGCCGCAGGAAAAAATCATTTTGCATTGAGATTTTTACTTGAGACTCAGTATTTAAAACCTATTAATCTACAGAAAAGTGATATCGAATGCATTTTTATCTTTGTATCTACATATAAGGACAGCCAAGTCCATTGTTTGTCCCAAATTAATAACTCAATACATATGTGGTTAGTCAGTGGTTCAGAATTACCTCACAGGCTTGCTTGTTAGAAATCCAAGACACCCAATGCTCTGCGAGGCTGAGGCAGGAGATCATGAGTCTGAGCCCAGCCCATGCAACCTAGTGACTTAGTGAGATCCTGTCTTAAAATAAATAAAAAGAGGGCTGAGGAGGTAGGTCAAAGCAAAGGCCTTGGGTTCAAACCCCAATACTGGAAAAAAACATCCAAGACGTTCCAGCCTTTCTGAAGACCTTGTGCAGGTGAGACTGAGCATTTGAAGAAACAGAATTCTGACACTCAGCTGGAATGTGAAGATTTTGACAACAAAATAGAGAGACAATAATGTTGCAATTAAGAATTTGATAAAATATTGTAAAGGAAGAAAAAGTAAAAAAGACTAAATATCAAAATGTGAGTGCAAGTTCCTGACTGTTAATTCATAAAGAAAAGACACAAAAAGCAAATTCAGGGCGATGAAGGGTAGGTCCAATCTCTGATAATAAAAGAAATGCAAAACTAAGACCATTAAGATATAGGAAAGAGGCAATATCAAGATTTAGAGAGTTTGTAATGAGGCTGGTATAATATGAGATATTTACTTGAAAAGTAATTTTGCACTCTCTCTTAATAGCCTTGAAAATATAAATGTTTTTGCTTCAGCAATCTTATTTTTATGTGGTAATAACTGGTAAGACCCTAACTTAATAATATGGTGAGACGATAACTTAAGAAAAAGATGAGAGAAAGTATCTGTTGCAATATTATTTATAATAACAAAATTAGAAGCAGCATGAGAATCTAAAAGTAAGGAAATAGTTATATAAATTATGGTACATTAAGTTAATATAATATTATGCAATCATAAAGATTATTGTGAAGTAATATAACAGCATGAAAGAAAAAGAAAGATTTATGATACATTTAGTAAAAAAAAATCAGACTTCAAATGGGATTACACTAAATACAACTATGTGTAATTTAAGTGCCTGAGACAAGGATTTCAAGGACACAATAAGCTGGGGGGAAAGATGATTTATTGGAGAACAGGGTTCTGAATATATTTTACCCCTTTAAATGTCTTTTAGTGTTTCCATTACACTTGCCTAAGTACTTCTACAAGTATAAAGCAAGCATCTCTTCTTACACAGCTTTCAGGAACTTGGTTTGACTCATACAGTGTCCATTCTTCAAAGATTTCCACTAACGAATCTGGGGTCTTTTTACCAGTCTCGGCGGCCCATCAGCGAGCATCCTCCTTGGCTGTCAGGGTAGCAGCTCTCTCCCCTGTAGACGAGGAGCCCTCTTCTTTGGACAAGCCATGTGCCCAGCTCCATGTCTTCTGGTGGCTTCTTCTCTGACAGGTGGCTCCCTCTGCATGGTGCCTGCCTGGTAAGGTGGCCAGGCTGCCTCTGGAGCTTTGATGCCAACGCAGCCCATCTTTCTGGTCCTGTTTTTGGTACCATGAGAGATGCCCAAGATGGGAGGTGGGGGCTCGAGCCGCAAGACTGTGTCCATGAAGCTGCTTAATAGAGGCCCTGAGATTAGTCCAGGTATTTAGGGTAACAAGGCGGAGTAAAATAAAGATGATCAGAGAAGTACTAGCAGAACAGGATTAGCATGTTATTGATTATTCATTAATAAAGTAGGATTAATGGAGGGAGAAATCTTATGAGCAGAGGGATCTGGGAAAGGCTTTGGGGAGAAGGGCGTCACTGAGCAGGACCTAGAAAGACAGATAAGCTGAGGACGAACAGGGAAGGTGAGGAAGAAGAAAATGGGAAGAGGAGAGAAAAAAAAGGAGGAATAAGGAAAAAGGGCAGAAAGAATGGGAAGGAGGAAACAGGAGGAAGATGTGAAGGAGAAGAGGGCAGGTGACAAGGCAAGAGGACAAGCGAGCAGGGATGGGGTGTGAGCGGCTGTCTGTGGGTGGCTTTGCCTCTCTGAAGGGACTAAGCATTCAGGCGAAGATGCAGCCCTGCAGGTAAAAGAAGGCGTGGGAGGTGAGTGTCCTCCTTGGCTATCGGACCAGCTGCGTGTAGGCCGGCAGTCAAACCTCTGTCTTCAAATAGTGGCTTTCAAGTCAGCTACCTCACCACTTCTCCAACATTGTGGAAATTGGCCCCTTTCCTGGAATGGCCTGAGTGGTGGAAAGTGTGGGTGAGAGAGACTGAACTGTGCTTGGAACCCCAGCTTCAAGGCCCTGACCCCACGTGTGAGCTGGCAGACTAGGAGCAAACAATCCCAGTCTGTGAAAGGGCACAATGAGAAGCCATGTGTGGGCTGTTGAGGGCCACAGGAGAAAATGGATAGAAAGAACCATGTGCGTATTTTGAGGGGATTGGCTTGAGTTTTGAAATGATCAAAAGCCATGCACTTATTTTCACTCAAGAAAACCAGCTCAACCTGCTTGGAAGATAGTTTCCTACTTCATTTTTCAGCAACTACAGCATCAATGGAATAAATGCAGAGTTTCCAAGGGGACTATTTGTTTTCTTTTCTTAAGAACTCTTATTGTATAACTGTAATAGAATTTTCTATCTAAAAATAACAGTAATTCCTTGATATCATATACCCAAAAAGGATTCCTGTTTTATATTGTGTCATAAATATCCCCAATTATTTTAATAGTTCGTGTGAATCGTGATTCAAATAAGATCTACACACTGGGAATGATTGATTATTGTAGTTTCTTTCTCTTTATTGGTCTCTCTCTTGCGCTCACTCACTCCATCTCTCTCATCCATAATTTATTTATTTAAAAAAATGAGGTCTTTCCTTACAGATTTTCCTGCAGCCTAGATTTTGCTGATGGCGATATTCTTCTGCCTTCTCAATGTTCTGTAAATGGGCAGTTGGATCTAGCAAAGGTCGGCAAACCGTGACCCACAAGCCAAATCCAGCCCGTGGCCTGTTTTTATTAATAAAGTTTTACTGGAACACGGCAGTGTCCATTTGTTTACATATAGACTATGGTTACTTCTTTGCTACAATGGCAGAGCAGAGAGGTTATAACAGAGAACTATATTTCCACAAAGCCTCATATATTACTGTGTGGCCCTTGACAGAAAAGGCTCAGTGACTCCTGATCTGGAAGCCTGATTGGATTCAGTTTTGGTTTTTTTCACCAACAATTCCATCACAGGTGACAGTGATGGACTTCCATGCAGAAGCACATAATGACTGTTCGTCTCTTTTTTTGCAATGTTAACAGCTATTACCACTCAAGACATGAATGCATTAAACCATCAGGGGCTGCTAGATGGTAATATTCATTCTAGTGTGTCCTTCATTATTAGCTATAATGCTACCTTACCTATTAATTGTTACCAAGAATTAGAGCTCGCATGAAAAAGACACAATAAAATGGTTGATGTTTTCCTTTTATTTACTAGTTTTCAAAGTAACAAATTAGTTGGTTCTCTAGCATCCTGTCATGGTACCTTTTTAGTTTCATTATGACCTTCTGGATTTTAATGGATTAGAATGACTGCCATTGTTAACATTCCTTGTGTTCATCCTTGGCCAGTAGGAATCTCTTCAAATTGGCCAAGGTTCTTTTGATATAATCCAAGTTGTCTTTGATAACTTCCTTGTTAATCTGGAATGACAAGATGTTCTGGAATAGCTCTCATCTGCTTGTACAAAATTGGTCATATTTGGTTCTGGGGGGCTTGGGGTTGTTTTGTTTTTAAGTCCTCTGACTTTATATTTACACTGTAGCCTGGAGACTGGGGTGATGTCACTCTTGTTTAACTGAACCCAGCACCCCCCACCGTGACTAATCAAGCTTGGCTTTTTAAGGTGCACCCTTTATTTTGAATCCCATAGGTCAAATATGGTAAAGCAAATCAGAAGGAGACATATTTTTTTCTTTATGGCCTCCCACATTCCTTTCCCTGGGAAAACCCCTGCAGAGGTCCGGGAATAGAAAAGGAGAAAGGGAGAAGGGAGACACGTCCATCTCATGCACACTACTTCAGCATCTGCAGTGGGCTTTGACATCTGCTCTCTCCATCTAAGACTGAGCCAGCCATTAAGCTCCAAGGTGCACAAGTCATTACTTACAGATATGACAGGCAATGTGCAAGAAAGCAGTGTGAAAGAGCATAGGACTGGGCTACTTCCCTGTCCTGGGAGGTGGGGGAGGTGCAATAAAGGGCTCCCTGGAGGATAAAAAAATAGGCCGAGATCTAGACCAGGTGCACTGGCTCAGGTGAGGAGGGGAAAGGAAAATTTCCCTGGAAAACAGCATGCACAGAAGCCAAATGTCTATGGGGCCTTCCACGGAGAGGTGGAGCTTATCTCTCCTATTCTTGAAACGGGGCTGGCTCTGAGCCTTGCTTTGAACAACAAACTCAGCAGAAGTGATGTGCGAGCTCCAATGCGGGGCTTACCAGGTGCACAGGCTCTGCCTGGGCAAGCTTGGAACACTCCTACGCATCCAGCTGCACGCCATGAGAAGCCCAGGCCTCTCGGGGAGACCATATGGTAGGAATGAAAGGCCCTCTGCATGGTTAATTCCATGTTATAACAACAGAAAACAGAAGACACCTTGGAGAAATGTTTCCTGCCATGTCCTGGCTGTGGGTCCTTCCACTCTGACACATCCTGACTCCCTGGCTGGGGCGGGGGCTCAAACCCTACATCATCCAGCCCCATCTGGGGTTTGGCTTGAGAAGACTGTCCTGGGAGGTTAAAAGCATCAGACTCCAGATCATCTCCCCTTAGTGCTTCTTTTCTGGCCATTTGGTCTACCCTTATTTCCTTTAGAGAGTTTCAAAGATTTAAGGTATAATTCCATCCTCTGAGTCTTTTCTGCTCTTGACACTTAAAAACCAAGCTATTGCCTTCCCTCCATTTTCATCCTCTTTATTTCTCAAATACTTGGTCTTTACCACTGAGAACATGTAGCCCGTGCCACTGCTCAAATGATAGTGGGAAGAATAGGTGGTAATAGAGTGGAATCAAAGCGTGTAGCAAAGTTACCCTGTTACAGTTTTCTCTGCTATTTGGTGCGAGTTCCAGAAGGCATTTCGGGATGTTAGTATATGGCAGATCCTCCGGCTGCCGTCCTGCCCAGCAACTCTGCATGTGTGAACACTGTGACCCCGAGAGCCTAAAACTGTGTTCCTTCCCTCCATCTCTCCATGTGCATTTCGCGACAATGGCACAAACACCTCTTGGATCATTTCCTAAATGTCTTCAGATTCTTTCTTATTGTAATGTTTTGAACTCTGTCTACTGATCCTCTCTGAAATGTTCTCTGGAGGTGAAGGTCACCTGTAACCCTATGTGACAGACCTTTTCTTGGAATACACCCAAGCGCTCAATGGGAAAAACAGCTTTGAGTTTAAAACCAGAAAGGAAAATACATTTAACCCTTTGCCCCAAATCTAATCAATCTCCTGGCCCCTGAAAGATTAAGAGCTACTCCAAAGAGGACTTAGCACTTATTGAAGAATAAAGTGAAGTTGAAATAAATGCAGTTTCCATGAAAAAATAAAAAAAATGGTTTAACTGCTCTAGTTTATTCCTTGCAAATGTGAACAGTGTTCAGATCTGGAATGTTGCAAATAGATCATTGCTAACAACCCTCCTTAGACAAATGACAACAACCACATACATGATAGAAGAATAGTTTTTGAAAACTCCTCAAACGGCAATAGACACAAATCAGAATAAACTAAACTCTAAAGCAGCGAGCCCTTCACATGAGGGAACCCGGAAGAGCCCAGCGCAGAGTTCGTACCCACATAGCTCACCGCGTGAGGCTTCATTACAGTCACACGGGGATGGGGGACAGAGGGTAGAGAGGGACCATGAGGAGGTGGACCGGATGGGACCCATCACCAGCAGCTAGCGGAAGAATTCCAGATCCTTCCCGCTCCAACAAAGACTCCTGGGAGACAGGCCAAAAGCAGGGTCAAGGTTTATTTAAAATGCCAAGTGAGCCTGCACCAAACAAAGAAAAAGTAAAAACGAAAACAATAATAAAAAGCAAAGGGCGGGGGAGAGAGAAGGCGAAGGGGAGAGAGAAAACAGCTTTTTCCCAGCGCTGTCTTTATTTATAATGTCCAAATTCTCGAGGAAACTCGCGAGAACTTCCACATGGTGGGGAATCCCGAGCCCAACAGGTCACGCCCACCTTCCCAGCCAGCCCTCACCAGGCCTCTCTCCTACCCCACCAGCAGGGATGCGAGGGAGTGAGAGCAGGCCTTGGTGCAAGGGAGAGCATGTCACTCCTGGACCCATTTTCTGGCACAGAGCTGCAAAATCTCTCGGATTCCCTGAGTGACAAGACCACCTCTACAAAGCAGATGAGGGGACTTAAGGGTGTCTTAGTTACTTTTCTCTCCTTGCTGGGACAAAATACCCGACACCCAAAGTTAGGGGAAGAAAGGTTTATTTGGCTCACAGTTTGTAGAGGTTTCAGTCCACAGTCAGCTGGGTCCGAGGCAGGGTGGCCGGCCTGGCAGACAGGAAGAAGTCAGCCAGGTAAGCAAGGGATGCAAGCAAGCAGCTAACCAGCTTCTTCCTGTATTTTATATTTTATCCAGGCTGCCTGGCTTTAGGGCGGGCAGTACTCCCATCCTTAATCCTAATACTCTTAATCTTAGTGTCACATCCTTGATCCCAGCAGAACCATGCCAAACCGATCAGTGGATCAATTTAGTAATCACACACTCTAGATCCAGCTATCTCTTACCACATGAGGCTTTGGGGGGACATCTAGACACAAACCATAACAAGGGGTGTCCCATCGAGTCAGGACTGGCGCTGCTCACCCAGGCACCAACCAGCTGGTTAGAAGTTTGGCATGGTGGCGCAGCCTGGCCCGGGGAGAGCAGTCAATGGCCAATCGCTTATTCCTGCAGAGGGGAAGTTACTGCAGTCTTGCCCTCAATCACAGATCTGCCATGTCCTTCTGTCTCTAGGACCCTGCGGTTACCACAATTGGCAGACGCCCAAGTCTTCTGTATAAAATTGTATAATACTGGCATATAGCCCGCACATATCCTTTCATACACTTTAAATCCTCTGCATTACTTATAATACTGAATGCAATGTAAATGCTATGTAATTGTTGTACTGTATGTTTTAAATGAGAATTGTAGAACCCTGTACATGCTCAGTATAAATGTAATTCTTTAAAAAATATTTTTGATCCCGTGTTGGTTGAATCTGGAATCTGTGGGTATGGAAGGATGATTGGAATTTGAAGTCTGTGGTGAACTAAATCCAAATAAGGCTACAACAAAGCCCAAACCTTGTTCAGTTTCACATCCAATTAAGTCAGCTCCTGTCCTAGCAGCCTAACAGAAATAGTATTTTACGGCTATGTTCTTCAATATAAAATTTTATACGACCAAAGATAAGACAAAAAAGCAAGTTAATGTGATATATGGTCAAGAAAGGAAATGGTCAAGAGAAACACACCTAAAGATGGCCCAGATGTTGGCATTTATCAAACAGAAACATTAAAATAGCTGTGACATTTTTGTTTGCTTTTTGGGTTTTTGTTTTGTTTCTTTTGTTTGTTTTTTTGAGAAACAGTCTCACTATGTAGTTCAGGTTGGCCTTGAACTCACTATTTTAGCTCAGGCTGGCCTCGAACTCACAGCGATCTTCCTGCCTCAGTCTCTCAAATGCTGGGATTACAGGTGTGCACTACCATGCCTGGCTCAAAAGTAGTGCGATAAAATGCTAAAAGACATGATGGAAAGTATGGGACTATAAAGCTTATGAAAGTAAATAAAAATGCTTTCTTTATAGATAACAAGATTGTGTTTACATGAAACCCTGCGGTTTAGATATGACACCAAGAGCACAAACAGGAAAAGATTCTATTTATATGAAATCCAAGAACAGGGAAAACTACTGAGTAGTGTTAGAAACTGGAAAGTGGATAGAGAGAAAAGGAAGAGGATTTGTTAGAAGGGGCCCGCAGAATGCCCTGTGCGACGGAGATGTTCTGTACTTTGCTCTAGGTGGTGGTTACATAGGTGCATGTTGTCACAGCTCACTGGAATTAACAGTTAAGATCTGCACAATTTCTCCTTTCTCGGTCATACTTTAATTTCTAAGTCAGTGGATCAAAAAGCACTCTAAGGTTAAAACAGCAGCCTCCCTGGGAGCCGGATTATTGACTGGCAAAGCATTTAGGAGGCTGGCTATGGTGCTGGATTGTTCTACAGCTTGATGGAGATGGTGTTACCCTGGGGAGCAAGTCTGCACAATTTCATTAAGCTGTACATTTCAGACTTACATACTTTCTTGTTTTGTTTTGTTTTGTGGTGCCGGGGATCGAACTCAGGCCCTTGTGCCCGCAAGGCAAGCACTCTAATCACTGAGCTAAATCCCCAGCCCTGACTTACATACTTTCTTGCATGTAGGTTGCAAATCAATTAAACACAGTGAATGGGGGTGGTCCCCTGGTTCAGTGAGTCCTTTGAGGTAATGCAGAAGAACTGGCCAATGACTCACAACAAGGGCAGGAACTCATTCCCCTGAGCATGAATCCAGTCTCAAGAAAGGCATTAATCTCTTCAAAAGGCCAAGCCACCCAACATTACCATATGGCAACCAAATTTCAGCATGAATTTTAATGAGAACAAATCACACCCAAACCATAGCCACATTTTAATTTCCACAGTTGAGAAACTAAGGTAATGTTAGTTTTCTGACTACAATGGCAAATAAGCTATATTCAAAAGCATCATTTGTAAATTGGCTGGTTGAGTGCAGAATCCATTTTCTGTAGGAATTAACATCCTAAATGTCCATTAGATGCCCTGGCTGGCCCACAAAAACCAGCAGGAATCACTGATTGCACTAGAATGTGTTTCCAAAGTGATACTCTTTATCACGGTACTAACTAACTCCACTAGAAACATAATAATGTTGAGAAACTCTTGGTTTCCTATTCTTATGACTATTCCTACTCGGTGAAGAACAATTTTATATGTAATTAAAGCAAGATGGGGAGAAAGACTTTTTGAAAAGTTTCTAGGAGGATGTCTGGGAACTTTCAGGAATTGTCTGATTTCACTTTGAAGTGGCCACACTCCTTTTCTTGCTGAGTGTGCGTGCCCTGGTGACTCTACCATGTGCCTGCCCATGATCATCATTACTTTTAGGTCCACAGCAAAGCAAAAGGAAAGCGTTCTGATTTCTAAGGAAATCAGAAAGGACGTGGAAAGTGAAAGAAGAAGGAAAACGGTTAACGGTGTGAACAGCACCGGGCTTTCCAGCCTTTTCTTGCCTCTTAGAGCACCGAGTTCTCAGCACCCTCCCTCCCCGAGCCCAGGCCCTCCCTCTGGCCTTCTCCATGCTGAGATGAAGTAATGTCTAGGCACTCAGTGCTGCAGGCGGAAGTTCCCAACCATGTGACAGGCCAAAATCACCTCCTAGTTTGATCTACCCACTAACTCTGCTTTTAAATAACCGCCCACTGGGTAATTGAACTCTGCTTTCACTCCCGCAGACATTCCTGTGTCCATGTAAAGATGTCGTCTTGATGCTCCTGTAAGAATGAAGAATCACGCCACACGGCTTGGTAAGAAGAGCAATGTGGCCCATCGTGATGCCCCGTGACCACCTGTCAGGAGAGCAGGGGCTGAGAAGGTTCAGGAAACAGAGTGACATCACCCGCGTGTGAGAACATTTGTCTCCCGAAGGCTCCATTCATTACCCAGTCCGAGACAGGCCGGCTTCCGGGAGCCTGAGGGTCCTTGTGTCAGGGAACAGGCATCTCAGAGGTTCCAAAAGATCACCTGGGCGGCTCCAGTTCAGATAGTTTGTCTTGACATCTGTCAAGGACTGACTCGAAGCTCAGGTGGCAAGGAGAATGAAAAATGACAAATGTGAGGTGGCCCATGGGGAGGCAGACGACTGTGACTTCCACTGAGCGTCTGTGATGGTGTCTGCAGAAGTGGGTGTGAAGGGCCTGGCTGTGCCGGCTCAGGAGTAGCCGCTCCCACGGGGCGCACAGGACCAGGGCTTTTACCACCTCGCCCCCAGCCTCGTTTTGCCTTGTACAAGAGCCACAGCACTGGCAAGAGATTGAGTCTACTGAGCCACGGTTTTCTCATGTTTAAAGTGGTGTTAGCAACACACAGCTCAATCTGTTGGTACACAAGTTAAATCACACAGCTGTCTACTTAGAGGCGATCTAGAACTTTGGTGAGTTCCGCGGGTTCTGTGAAGTGCAGGAGACATCACTTCTGACACTGTGGAGACCGAGGGGCACAGCTATGAGATTTGGGCTTCACACGCCTGTAACTCACAGAACTACAGCTACAAGGTCTAGGAGGATGCTCCCCTAAAAGCTTGCCTAGTCCACTAGAGAACTAAAGGAGAAAAACTCAGGAAAATTCCACTTTTTTCTGGCTTTTAGAGGTTTATTGTGGTGGATAAGAGTGTTCTGTAGGTTTTGGTTAAAATTTCAGCTCTGTCCCAAAGTTGTGGGATCTCCGGCAAGTAATGTGACTGCCCATTGCGAAGTGGGGGTAAAAGACATGTATCTCAAAGTATGATTGTGAGAATTACGTGAGACGACGGGGGTCAAGCGTGGGGCCTTCTCTGACAAAAGACCAGATATTAACAATGACCCAAAGGAAAACCAAGTGGGTGAAAGCTCTGGCTATTCATTGGACACCACACGAAGTCTCTAGATCAGTGATGGCAAACCTTTTAGAGATTGAGTGCCCAAAGTGCAACCTCAAACCCACTTATTCACCCCAAAGTGACAACACTGCAAGCCTGAATACTGAGGGTTTAGTTTAGAAAAAACAACTCATACATAAACATCTTTTATTTTAAAAGAAAAATAACACACGTGCTGTGGGTCCACCACCACTGCTTTAGGTAATGCGTAATGGCAAAGGGAGCTGAGTTTCACAAGCAGGTCTGGGTTTCACAGATGGTGTCCTGGCTTGTTTCTATAATGCCTCTTCCAGGACAGTCACTCTTACTTGTTATTGTTTTAAATTTTAAATTACATTTTTAAAAAGGGAAAAGTAATTAAAAAAAAAAAAACAGCAAAAAAGGAAACATGGAAAAAAAGAAACCTGGGTGGTCATACTTGAAATGTAACCCAGGCCTTCCCAGGAGCCTGGGTGCCTCTGCCCCCCGGAAGTCAGTACCATGGAGACGGAAGTCAGAAAAGGTCTACGGAGAACGCAAAAATTATGTCGTAAACACGAGCTAAGATTAATACTATCAACAAGAATGAAAAGGGAGAAAGAGGAACTAGAGGAATGGGGAGGGAAAGAAAGGGGGTTAAAAAAGGAAACAAGCTGTATTATGTACATGCGCCCCCTCCCCGAGATGACTGTAAACTGCATGTGCTGCAAACATGTACTAAAAAAGAAAGGAAGAAGAAGAAGGAAGCAAAGAAAGGAAGGAAAGAAAGAAGGAAGGAAGGAAGGAGAGCTCCACCACCCAGACAAATGTCTGAACTGCCGAGCTCCAGGGACCATCGTGCCTTCTGCTGGTTATATTTTGAGATGGCAGGATGATGATTTTGGAAAGTGCACGGTGCTTTAGCACAGGAAGGCATTTTAACATCTCAATCTAAATCGAGCGGTGGTCTAACTACACTGGTCAAAATTTCTCAGAAGCTTCGGCAAATTAAAAATCTAACTTGAGGCTAATGCCAAAAAAAAAGCACTTTAAAAAATGCAGTTATATTTCTTTTTTTTTTTTTTCTTGCCATCTCTAATCATGCTGATATTTTCCCAGAGAAAGATAGCTACAGTTACTGCAGCTAAGAAGAGGTGAGAGTCACTTGGGCCCTCAATGGTGCCGCCAGGGTGACTGCAGCACACTGACCTTGCCAGACCCCTTTCATCTTTCAGGGAATCGACATGCTTTGGGAAGAAAGCAGTCCTATAAGCAATTCAAATGATAGAAAATGTGAGTCCTAACAAACACTACCAGGTCAGGAAAAAGGGAATATTTCCTGTTTGCTTGAAAAGATGGAAGCCTCATACTTGTGTTTCCGGTCAGAGGCAGCTCCGACATCACTTTGGGGAACGATGGGTTCTGTTTGTCGTACGCCCCACAAAGCTGAACTCCCCCCTGCTTGTCCAGGCCCAGGGGACTCTGCCCTGGAGATGTGCTGCACGAAGTCTTCTCACACCTTGGCCCCAGCTGTGGGCAGTGTCCCGTAAACACAGCTGGTTTGGCCAGGGACAGAGAGTCAGCCATGCTCACTTTGTTAGGCTTGTAAAGAGATCGCTAACCATGAGCATTCATGAACTTCCCCAGTAGTGCGGGCAGCAGGCCCCTTTACTCCAGGCCCCAGACTCAAGAATGAGGCAAAGGCCACAGCAAGGCTACCGCTGGGTGATGCTTGGTGTTCGGGTTGGGGTCAGGAATGAGCTGCTGGAGTTAGGAATGGTAGTAGCTGCGGGGATGGAGTGAAGGCTGAGATACGTCTGATGTGCAGTGAGGGATAGGTCAGTTCTGAACGAGAGTGAGGAGTGTGTGGGGATACAGGCGGGTGGGTTTCAATCTTTGGGTGGAGTAAGCAAAGAGTTCAAATTCGTCCCAGGGCAGGGCCTGGGATCTGGGCTGGGCATGGGCAGTCCCTGGGGAAGCTCTGAGCCAGACAGCCGAGACTTAGGGATGGATGGCAGGGCAGAGCCCAGAGACGGGGTGATGTCTGTCCTGTGCATTACTTGATGTTTTTTGAGCTAAAAGCCTGCAAGCTTATTTCTTAAGGTCAATAAGTGTATCCTTGGCTGCATCAAAGCTTTCTGCTTGGTCAGATGCCCCAGAGTCAGTCCAGAGCTAAGCCAAGAAGTTGGCTGTGTTTGCAGCCCCTCCCTGCCTTTATAGGGGGTGGCACTTTCCTCTCTTTCCGAAGGGAAGAACCCAGAAGGTCTCAATGGCCAGTGGCTGGGGCCCAGAGTCTCCAGCAATAGGACCAAGTTTCTTGGCTGCTGGCCTGGTGATCCCACAATGGAGCTACATAGGGAGGGGGAGGAGCCCTGGAGTTAGAGTCAAGGGGACCTGAGTTCTGGTCCTGCATCTTAGGAAACTCTCTGGTCCCTCAGCTGTCACAGAGTTTTCCTATTTATCTGATAGGTTTGGAGATGGAGCAAATAATGAATACATGAAGAACTTTCTCAGACTGTAAAGCAGTTTATTAGTGTTGACAGCTATGACCACCATCTATCTCCACACAGACCTGAAAAAGGCAGCAGCGGGCCTTGATGGGGACTCAGAACACCTTCCACTGGGCAGTCCCGGATTCACTCCAGAATTAACTCTGATGGTCTGAGGTTCGGAATTTCTCAAGCTATCTGTTGAGAGAGAAGGGACAGGAAGAAGCAGAAAATGATTCTGGGAAGCAGCTCACTCTGCCCAGCCAACAGTAGCGGGATAGTCTAGTAGCATGGACGCCTCCTTCTGTGCCCATTCTGTGGCCCCTGTTCCTCCTTCAGCCATGGTGTTGGTACATAATACATCATAAGAGTCAGTGACAAATGCATCTGGGGCCTTGTCAGATCCCAAACAGGTGCTTGAGTATCACAGAGGCTGCTGCCAAGCTGAAAAGCTGGGCCCAGGCCAAAAAAGAGACAGAGAAAGTAATCACCTATGTGTGCAATTTGAGGGACTCCATGCTGCACGACTCTCCCACAGGCCTCCCAGAGCTCACTGCTGGAAAGCTGTTTACCTGCTGTCAGCACCACCCCAGCCCAATCACTCTCTTTAAAACATAAGGAGCCCGGCTGAATGAGGGACACCGAGCCCTCAGTCCTGGGATCTCAACAGCTGTATCTTTTCAGTCTTCTGTGCTGTGATGGTTAAGTTGGTTGTCACCTTGATTAGCTTGAAAAATGTCTCAATTACTACAGACATTTCTGTCATTTCTGGGCTATCACAAGACACAACCCTGGGGACTCTAACTGGTCTCTAATCCCTTCATTTCTGGCACTTTCCCCCTGTGCTCTCCTTCCCAAGCACCATGATTGGAGCAGCTTTGCTCCACCACACCCTTCCACCAGCCTGAAAACCAGCTGACCATGGACTGGAAGCCCCGAACCATAAGGAAAAATAAACCCCTCTGTGCACCTGAGACATTTTGTTCCAGCAACAGAAAGCTGACCAGTACACCTGAGAAGGCTTCTTTCTCTATCCTCCCACCCACCATACTTCTGGGAAGATCACATTCCCAGTCATGGTTTCACGACCTCCTAGCATCCAGAATCTGTCTTCAGCCCAGATTCCTCCCCGTGACCAGGCCCCTGTGCTTCTCTGCTTGCCACAGAATGACCCACAATGACCCCCTCAAGTCAATGCATCCATGAGGCAAGACTCCAGCTGTCCTCTCTCCTTCAGATGCTCCTGCCTGGCTTGGGTGTGGCTCGAGTGCATCCCTCAAGGGTTCAGGGTTGAAATCCAGTCCTTGCTGTGAGACAATGAGATGGTAGAAACTCAGTATGAGTATGTTGTTGAGAGGCCAGACCTCTGGGAAGTGATCAGGACTAGGTAAGATCATCAAGGTGGAGACCCATGATAGAAGACTGGTGGCCTTACAAGAAGAGGAACAGAGGTCAGAGGACACACACACACTTCCTTGTATCTCACACCACCTTGGGACTATTGCTAGCAAGGAAGCCACCATCAGATGTGGCACCTTTGTCTTTCACTTCCAGAACCATGAGCTAAACAAAATAAACTTCTTCTCTTTATAAAGTATTTAGCCTCAAGTATTTTGTTATAGTAACAGAAAATGGACTGACTGGTATACTCCTTCTCAGGGTTTCCCTTTATCCTTGATTGCCACAAACCTGGGAATCTTGTTTCAACTCTTCCTTGTTCTCATATTACCTACCCCACCAGATCCCTCCACATCCTTCAATTGCTCACTTGCTCTGTCCATGTCAAAGGAGTTTCCATCTAGCACCGTCATGATATCCTCCCGGTGGCTCCTGTCCCTTCAGCCACAGTGCCAAGTCTGTCCTTCTGTACAGCCAGGACACAGCCCTGGCAGAATGCAGCCCTCAGCCTATCGTGTTCTCCAGGCCCTGATGACACCTACCCGCCTACACAATCCACATCCCAGTCCTTCACCACTAGCTCTAGCCCCGCTCCCCTTAGGGTCCCCCCGCCATGCTGCAAGCCTCAGTCCACCCCCAGGGCTGGGTCCTCACACACAGGCTCAGTTTTGGTCTCTAACATTCTTCCCCTGTGCTTTGGGGGCTCACTCTTTATCAATTCATGTCAAGAGTCTCCTTTCCCCTTTCTCCTGCCCGTAGGCTAATTCGTGGCCCCGAAGCTGTGGAGATCTGATCATGAACCTTTGCATATTATGTTTGATGGCAAAAATATCTTTCCAGAGGTGATGCTGTGAAGGAAATGGTGCCAGGGAGATTCTCCTGGGTGTCCGTGTCTTTACTGACTCTCAACCTGAGCGCTTGAGTCTCAGAAAGAGCCACCCCCTACCCAAGAGTCACAGTCTAATTAACAAGCCATCTGCAGGTCCAAAGAGCACTAAGTCCAGGCACTCAGAGGATTTCTCTGACGAGCTGGGCCACTGCCACCTGCCTTCCAAGGAGCCACCTTGCAGGAGCCCTCAGTGCCAGCGTGGCCCCTGCTCGGCACCTCCGGTGGTAACCAGGAAACTGCATGAGCCCTGGCTGGTCTTTGGGAGTGTGGGCAGAGATTTTCTAGGAAAGGTTTCCTGGGGGATTTCTGAGAGCGAGCCTTCTTCCCTGGTAGGAGGAAGTTTGGAAGAACTTCTCCTCAGGGCCCTGCTGTGAACGGCAGCTTTCATTTGACTGACTGAGAGCAGAGCAGAGGGACAGCAGGGGTGGGGACTGGCGACCCGCTCTGTGTAAGAAGGGCCAGTCCTGAGCCCCGCCCTGCCCTCAGCATCCTCCAGGCATCTTGGTGTCAGATTCACACAGCTGCAAGAGCCAGACCTCGGAGTCCCGTCCTTGTGACATGTGTGTGTGACCAGCCACAAGACTGGGCGCAGAGATGCATGAAATGGTGTTGCTTGAATTACGCATCATCTGAGCTGAGGCTGGTGGGCTGGCGCAAGACCCTCCTCGGGGAGGGTAATCTCTGAAAGCACACGGCACAGCCACACTTGTGACACTGCTTCCTGCCTCTCAACACCGTGGTGTCACCCAGCCCCGGCTGGCTGTGTGTCAAGTCCAAATCAGGACAGAACACCATCCTCTGCCTTGTTTTATTTTATTGTTGTCAAAGGAAGTGACTCAGGCAGGAAAAAACGACTTCTGTCACCAACTTGCAGGGAGACACGGGATGAACAGGGCCTCCACTTTCCTTGATGACTTTGGGCAGAGAAGAAAGAGACATCAGCTTCGGACTGTGGCCAGAGCCACAGAGGCACACTGCTGCCCCACGCTGCGGGGTGAGTCTGCACAAATCACTCGAAGTAGCAAGGCTCTTCCGTAAGTGGAGCCCTGCAGAGGGAAGAGGTTCCAAAGGGGAGGCGCAGGTGAAGGCCGGTGCGATTAGTGACAGGCTTGCAACGCAGCATGGAGGGGAAGAGGCTGGATGTCTGAGTCAGGGTTCGTGGGCTCCACCACCAGCTGCTTCAACCTCTCCAAGCTCCAGTCTCCCAGGCTATGAAAGTGCAGCAATGGTGCCCACTGCAGACTGACGTGAGGGTTACGTGCAAGGATCCTGCCTCACTGGTCCCCAGCAGGCACTAAATAATGGTGGCTCTGGTTGTGATGCATATTATACCTGCTCTTATTCTTGGAGAGGGGATACCATAAAAGCACAGAACATGGCACGCAGTCAAGCAATGGACTGAACCAAGAGCGAGCAGTGATATTTTGGAACAGTGTCCAGGCCAGATTGCCACGTACCAGGGACACTTTGATTCGCCAGCTGTCTGGACTCTAACTGAACACTGAAAAGAAAAGACATCCCAGGGCTGGAGCCCAGTGAAGCAAAGCAGGAAACTTCACAGCTGGGCAGAGAGGACCCGGGCAGCAGCGTCCTGCCCGCCTCCCACGCAGTGCCAATGTTCCCGAGGAAGCTGCTGCCACCTCACGCAGCCTGGGTGTTCAGACCACTCTGCGTCCCGGCTGGAAACGAGCAGGGGCTCTGGCGGGGGGGCTTCCCCAAAGCCACACGGGCAGCGGGCCCAGGCCCCTGACGCCCACGCCCGCTTCTCCAGGCCTTGAGGGAACCGTGACTGACTGCTTTTGCTATGACAGATCAGACTTCTCTAGATTTATTTGTTTGTTAGACCTGAAGTACCCTTTCTGCAGTCACGGGGCAGGTCTGTGGAGAAGGCACAAGATGCCTGCCCGTCCTCAACTTCCCTTCCTCACTCCTCCCGCCTCTCTTCCCCATCCCTGGCCCACCCCGGCTGCCCAGTCTCCGCTCCTAGCCTTGTTCCCATCACAGCGTGATTGCAATCTGTAAGTACTTCACAGGTTGTTGATATCTCCTGCTTCTCTGCCCCAACCTATACACACACTTGACTGTGTGCCCTGTCAAGGCAGGGTCTGAACCAGGGCTAGAGTGCCTGGAAAAAGACCTGGCACTATGTAGCAGGTGCTCAATAAATATGTGCTTAAGAAACCAACCAACTCACTTACAAAGGGGTGATAGAGACTTACCATGTTCTTTCCTGTGATACAAAATAAATGGGTAGGAAAGAACCCTTAGGAAATTAGGAGGGACCTGGGAGGAAGAAAGTAAGATTTGCTGAGTTGAGTAATTGGTGCACATTATTCATGCCGATGGCCATGTGTGGCAGATCCTCTGTGACAGGTTCATACTTAACCCAAAGCAATAACTCTGCTGAAGGAGTTGAAGACTTGAGGAAAAGAAAAAAGATGTTTGAGTCTCAAATGGAATCTTAGTGCCTACAGTGTTTATAGCACACTCTGTAGGCAAAACTTAACTACTGTGCATGGCGTGGCCTGTGTTGGATGTCACCCTCGCTCAGTAATGACCAGAGGAAACGCCACTGGCCAGGCAGAGCTTTCAAGCCAGAGGAAGTTTGTTGTTGTTGCTGTTGACTGTCCTGGGGATTGAACCCAGGGCCTTTGCATTGAGCTATAGTCCAGCCTGTTTTATTTTATTTATTTATTTCAATTACTAGGGGGCCCTCTCTCTCTCTCTCTCCCTCTCTCTCTCTCCCTCTCTCTCTCTCTCTCTCTCTCTCTCTCTCCCTCTCTCTCTCTGCCTCTCTCTCTCTCCCTTGCTCCCTCTCTCTTTTTTTTCCTCTCAGAATTCTGAGGTAATCATGTGACTTAGTCCATTTATGCTGCTATAATAAAATTCTACAGACTGGGAAATTTATTAAAAAAAATTCATTTCTCACGTTTCTGGAGACTGAAAGTTGGAGCTCAAGGGCCAGCACTTGGTGAGTGAGGGCTTCTCTCTGTTTCCAAGATGGCGCCCGTGACGTTCCCATCCTCACATGGTAGAAGGCTGAGAAGAGAATTTTCTCTGAAGTGATTCATTCATTCGTGATGGTGGGGCCTTAATGGGCTCATCACCATTTGAGAGTCCATCCCCTTAATATCACCATGGTACAGATCCAGTTTCGCCATGAATTTTGAAGAGGACATATTCAAAGCATGGCACCACGAAATAAATAAAGCTTAGTGAACAACGGACCAGTTAGTGGCCCAGTCGATGTCCAGACACTTGCCAGATGGGCGCTAGATAACCCTGCACCAGCCAGCCCCCCGCTGATGTCCAGCAGACCACAGGAGCATGAGCAAGCCCAGCTGAGATGGAATGAGTCTGGCCCAGCTCCACAGCACTGCCCGGCTGACCTGCGGACAATGAGCAGCAGTAAACACCTGCGGCTTGGGGACTGGGGATTTAGCTCAGTGGTACAGCGCCTGTCTAGTAAGTGCAAGGCCCTGAGTTCGATCCTCAGCACCCCTCCCCTTCTGAAAATAGCTAAGGTTTGAAGTCACTTAGTTTGGCAGCGACTGCTATATAGCTAAAGCTTACTGCTGTATTATTTTTCAGCTTTTTCCTTTCAGTTATTCAACCTGTGCATTGAATCTGTTATTTTGATTACTAGGGTTTCCTGCTCTAGCATCTTCTTTCCCACTCATATGCTTCGTGTTCTAATAGTCTTCATTTTGTGTTTGACAATATCTATGGTACTCGTTTTGTCTGCTTCCCTTGGTTGAAAATGAATTTAGCAGGACACATTTAGGCAGTGGGCGTGGTTGCGATGGTCAGATCAAACACTCTGGTGAGTGGAACGGGACAGGCTAGTACCTGGCATCCTACATTAGCAGCGCTGGAAGAGACCTAGTCCAACTTCCTTATAAGTGAGAAAACCAAGACACAGGAAGGAGAAATAACTTGTTCAGACTCATGTAGCTAACTCTAGAATCTTGGTGGCATCTCTAACTCATCTCTTCCAACTACCTCAGCCTCCATCTCCAATCCCCAAGATTGGAGCCCTCAGTGGACTCTTTCTGACTTGGTTCAACAGGCTTCCAGCCCTTGATATCTGACCTAATACGTATCTCTCACTTTCCAACTTTTTGACCTTCTTTGGTATCTTAGTTACTTCCTTGTCACTGAGACACCCACCAGCCACAATTTAAAGGAAGGACAGTTTATTTCAGCTCGCAGTTTGTAGAGGCTTCAGTCCTAGTCGGCTGGATCCTAGGCAGGGTAGCATGGAAGAGGGGTTTGGCCAAGGAGGCTTGCTCAGGGCTTGACAGCAGGAAGCAGATAGCAATCAAGGGAGGAGGGAGGGAGGTAGACAGACCCTTCCAGGCCACGCCCTCAGCAACCCACCTCCTCCAATGAGGCTTCACCTCCCAACATCACATTTAGCTACAAACTCATCAGTGGATTAATTCACTGCTGAGTATCACACACCCATGATCCAGTCACCTTCCCGCAGCCCCACCTATGAGTGCATGAGGATTTCAGGGCACATCTAGCTATAAACCATAACCCTTGGGTTCCAGTCTTTCCAGTGGTCCCCTGATGACTCATCACTGATCCCCTGCCCCGCCTCCCCAGTCCTATTCCAAAGGATTTACCATTCCTCTTGCTGGAACGTCCCCTCTTTCAACCAGGTTTGTTACATCAGTACATGTTGGTGGTACATAATTAATACATCAATTGTGGGCAGGTGGTACATGTACATGACACATCTTAATTCTTTTTACATCCCCAACTTCTCCCCCACCCCAACATCTCTTAGCGCCATTACCATTTGCTAAATATCTATCTTCCTATTTACTGTTGTCTATCTTTTACTTTGCTTTTTGATTTATTTATACCTTGGGTTTCTCATATAAGAGAAATCGAGTGATATTTAAATCTGTGCACCTGATTTATTTCATTTAAGGTTATTGTTTCAAGGTGCATCCATTTTCCTACAAATGATTCAAATTTATCCTTCTTTATAGCAGAGTGGTGCACCACTGTGTGTAAGTATACATTTTCTTTACCCATTCATCTGTTGATAGGCATATAGGCTGCTTCCAAGATTTAGCTATTATGAATCATGCTGCTATCAACATGGGTATGCATGGATCACTGAAGTATGATGTCTTTAACTCTTTGGGGAAGATACCTAGCAGGGGAATAGCTGGGTCTAATGGAATTTCTAGTTCTAGTTGCTTTAGGAATCTCTATACTGATTTCTTTAATGGTTGTACCAGTTTACACTCCCATAACAATGTAGAAGGGTTCCATTTCCCTCACAGCCTCTCTAGCATTTGTTATTATTTGATTTCTTGATGATTACCATTTTTTCTAGAGTAAGATAGAATCTCAGTGTTGTTTTAATTTGTATCTCTCTAATGACCAGAGAGATAGACACAATAATAGAGAATCTACTAACTAAAAAAGCCTTAGACCCGATGAATTCACTGCTAAATTCTACAAGACATTTAAGAATGTTATATCACCAATACTCCTCATGCTCTTCAAAGAAACTGAAAGGGATGTAGTGCTGTCATATTCATTTATGTACGCCAGTATCACCCTAATCACTAAACCAGACAAAGACCCAACTGAAAAAGAAAACTGTAAGCCAATCTTCTTAGTGAACATAGGTTCAAAAATCCACAACAAGATATTAGCGAGTAGAATGCTGTTTGCTAATAGCAAAAGCACATCATCAAAAAGATCATACATCATGATCAAGTAGGTTTCATCCCAGAGATGTAAAGATGGTTCAACATATGTAAGTCTATAAATGTAATACACCACATAAATAGGAGCAAGGTCCTCTTCATGATTACATCAACAGATGCAGAAAAGACTTCAACAAAATGTAACTAACTCCCTTTTATGACAAAAACCCTGGAGAAAACAGGTTATCGAAGGACCATACCTGAATATGATAAAAGTTATTTATGACAAACCAATAGCCAGCATCACACTAAATGGGGAAAAACTAAAAGCATTCACCCTAAAACCAGAAACAAGACAAGGATGTCCACTATCACCTCTTCTATCAATATGGTACTTGAAACATTAGCCAGAGCAATCAGGCAAGAGAAAGAAATAGAAGGGACACATATAGGCAAGGAAGAACTCAAATAATCATTATTTGCAGATGACATGATACTCTATATAGAAGACCCAAAGAACTCCACCAAAAACTCTTAGAATTAATAGCCAACTTCACCAGTGTAGCAGGACACAAGATCAATATACAAAAATCTTTAGCATTGTGTAGACCAACAACAAACAGGATGAGAAAGAAATTCTGAAAATAATACCATTCACAGTCATTTTGAGAAAAATAAAATACCTAAGAATTAGCCTAACCAAGGAAGTGAAGGACCTCTACAAAGAAAACTACAGTGCTCTGACAAAGGAGATTGAAGAGGACATCAAAATATGGGAAAATGGCTCTTTCTCCTGGATAGGCAGAATCAATATTGTCAAAATGGCCTTATTCCCAAAACTGTTATAGAGATGCGATACAGTCTCAATCAAAATACCAACAGCATACTTTACAGAACTAAAGGAAAACAATCCTAATATTCATATGGAACCGGAAGAGACCCTGAATAGCAAAGCAATTTTGAGCAACAAGAGCAAAGCAGGTCTTGCAATACTTGACTTCAAGCTATACTACAAAGCAATAGTGACAAGAAATGGCATGGTACTGGAACAAAAACAGACACTTGGATCAATGGAACAGAACAGAAGATACAGAAACATCCCCAGACACATTCAGCTATTTGGTCTTTGACAAGAGGGCCAAAAGCATATGCTGGAGAAAGACAGCCTGTTCAACAAGTGTGCTGGTTATCTGCAGAAGATTGAAACTGGACCCTTATCTCTCACTATATACTAAATGAATCAAAGATTAAAACATTAAAACAGAAACATTAAGCCTACTGGAAGATAAGATAGGTAAAACACTTGAAGACATAGGTGTAGGAAAGAATTTTCCAAACAGAACCTCAATGACACAAGAAATAGAAGCAAGAATCAACAAATGGAATTATATTGGACTAAAAAGCTCTGTATAGAAAAAAAAATTGATTAGTAGAGTGAAGAGACAGCCTACAGAATGGGAAAAAAAATTTGCCAGTTGCTCCTCAGAGGACTAACATCTACAATATATAAAGAACTCAAAAAAACCAAACCACATAAAATTAAAGATGCAATCAAGAAATGGGCAAGAGAAATGAACAGACACTTCACAGAAGAAGAAATACAAAAATATGAAAAAATGCTCAACATCTCCGCCCATTAAAGAAATGCAAATTAAAATAATGCTAAGATTCAATCTCACTCCAGAAATAATGGCAATCATTAGGAAATCAAGCAATAACAAATGCTGGCAAGGCTGTGGTGTAAAAAGAACCCCCCTTCATTGTTGGTGAGAATGTAACCTAGTACAACCATTATGGAAATCAGTATGGAGATTTCCCAAAGAACTGAAATTAGAAATTCCACACGACCCAGCTATCCCCTTCTAATTATGTTCTTTAAAGAGTTTAAGACATCATACTACAGCGACACATGCATACCACCAAAAGATGATTTGATAAAGAAAATGTGGTATCCATATATAAAATGGAATACTACTTGGCTATAAAGAATGACAAATTTGAGACATTTGTAGGAAAATGGCTATACCTGGAAAATGTAATGTTGAGTGAAATAAATGAGACTCACAAGCTTAAATGCATATTGTATCTCTCATTTGAGGAAGGCAAAGCAAAAACAAAGAGAATAATAAAGGAGGGGTAGACGGGGATGAGGGGATGGATCTCCTGAAATAGAGAAGTGGTCCAAGGCAACAAGGGTGGGGGGTGTAGGGGAGGGGAAATTAGTAGGATAAAAATATGCCATGTACAGGAACCTGATAACCTCAATGATGTAAACAATGAATGTAAACATTATATGCCATAACATGAACTAAGATTAATAATATCAACAAGAATGAAAATTGGGATGGGAGATTAGAGGAGGAAAGAGGGAGGGGTGAGGGAAGGGGATTAAAAAAAAGAAACAAGCTGTAGCATGCACATGTACTCACTTCCCAAGATGATTGTAAACTGCATGTACTGCAAATATGTACTAATAAAATGTTTTAAAAGTTAAAAAATTTGCATTACTCCCTTGCTTAAATAGTCACATGACTTTTGATGCCCTGACGATAAGGTTCCCAGAGCTTCTCACTGTGAATTTAGGGCCTTACAAACCTGGTCCCTCTCGTGTTTCAGGTCTCTTGCTTCTTCCTCTCATCCTCCAACCCGTCCCCAAATTCCAGTCGTCCCCATCATCATCCCAACCTTACCGGGCTCCTCAAGTCTCCAACTTCAGTCATGAGCTTCTGGCCTCTGTTACTCCATCGAGTATTCCAAGTATTCCCCCAAATGTCCCTGCATCCTTTTCATCTTCCGCCCCTGACCACACGCCTCACCCACCACATTCACCACAGTCCTGGGCTGTTTCCATAACCGAGTCCCTTGTGCATTCATGAGCTGCCCAATGACAGGAACAACATCTCCTCACCCTGGAATTCTTTCGTGCCTGCCACATAGGAAGGGCTTTGAAACACTGAGTGAAGGTTGGTTGAATAAAAGCATGGATGAGTGAACAGATGACCTTGTTCAGGTGCTGTTTAACCTGTCAAATGTGGATTTTCTATTTGCAAGGTGAAAAATAAGTTTTAAGGGCCAGGAAGGAGATGGACACGGCTCTCTGACCCCCCTCCACAGTGCTGACACAGGGCCGTGCAGATTGAAGTCTTGAAAGGCCTGTTGGGGGCTGAGTGCCCTGTCTGCACTTCTGTGTGTGTTAGATCGGAATGTTTTTTATGGCTGCTTTGTCCAATTTTCACTCCTGCCCATCAAGCCCAGACTACTGCAAAATCACATTTTAAAAATCCATCTGAAGTAAGGGAACAAATTCCTTTGTCCTTAGCCATCAGGCTCACCGGGCTCCCCGAGAACGGATGTGAAGCAACCCTCTTGCTGCAGAGGGGACCTTGAAGAGGAATTGATTACTTCCGGAGGCTGATAGGCCAGCTTGACCGAGGACAGCAAGAATTTATTCAGCCAGTGAACGGGGCTCTAAATCAGGTCCGGGGCTGGGTCCTAGAGGGACAGTGAGAGTAACTTTTATCAGGCTCTCAAGGAGAGGGGAGGGGAAGGGATTCCTTATAATGGGGGGGTGGAGAATTATGAGGGAGGTTTGGCAGGATGTCTCCAAAAATGGTTAGGAGTTTAGCCAATTAGCAATGGGACTGTTCCAAATGAGGTGGGAAGAAAACTCCTATGATCACCTCAATTAGTGCAGGAAGAGTATTGGGTAACTATCCAAGAATAGAGGGTAACTTTCTTATCCTGATAAAGGTCTTCTATAAGTTCTTCTATGAGAAGTTCTTCTGACGGTGTTCTAAAAGAACTTGCAGAGGGTACCCTAACTAATGATTTGAAACACAGAGCATTCCTTTTAAAATCAGGAACAAGGTAAGACTACTTGCTAAAACCAACTTCTAGTCTACACTTCACTGGAAGTCTGACATAGTGCACAGGTTTAAAAAAAAAAGTGCATAGATCATAAAGGAAGAAATATCACCATCATTATTCACACATGATACATCTATTTACATGGAAAATGCCACAGAACTGTCAGATGTATTAGTAAAATTACTAAGATAATTTAGTGAGGTTGCTCGGTCTAAAGTAGACAAAAATAATTGCACTTCTGTAC